>JAPYZK010003251.1:0-16699 GCA_030522785.1 Platygaster equestris | reverse complement strand
GAGGAAAAGGAATTGAGAAAGGGGGAGAAATTGCGAGGAAATGAATTTGTGAGGCCCAAAAGCCGAATGACGGCATGGTGAGAAAAAAGTTTTTTTTTTCACATAAAATATATACTGGATCATATATAGTATATTTCTTACCAAGGGCCAGAAACGAGTGAAAACGTGAGTCTGCATCTGATACGAACTGTATTTTTTGTATCGAATACATTTAACGAGCATTTTTGTTGTTTGCATACTGTTACTCTAAAGACTGCGCTTCGAATCGATGAGTCGCCATGACACCGACCGAGACGACCGAGAATATAATGTTGGGAATATAATGTTGGGGCACCTCATACCTAAAGACATGTGTTTAGGTATCAGGTGCACCTGAAGACTCCATTTTCACACGCACTGTGTACATCGTTCGAAACGTAGTCTTTAGGGTAACGGTACGCAAACAACCAAAACGCGAGTCCTACCTAATGTGTGAGATATAAAAAATTTAATATGTACCTCATGAAAAATAAAAGTACAGGCAGATTCAGCGATTCATAAGGATTTTGAATATTTTCTTGAGAATCACTTCCATTTTTATGAGGTTCGTATTTACGAGGGATGTTTATTAACAGTTGCCTATTTCCGGCATGCATAGGGGAAAGTCGGGTAAAACGGGCCGCCTAACAGTTTTTGACTTATAGCTAAAAACTTATAGGCGAAACGACCATATGTGTATCTTATTTGAACACTTTAACTAAAGCCTAAGAAACGCAACATCGACTTTTTTCGTGGAAAAATTTTTTTTTCACTATATGAAAAACACGATTCTCCAAAAAGTAAAAAAATGCTCGTTTTCCCGAACGGTCGGGTAAAACGGGCCATCTATTCGAAACTATTCATAAATGTATTAGTTACAAAATATTTCTCACATTTTACGAGTGGTTATGAGCATACAAGTGATACTAGACTGAATTCGAGTTATTTTGAATACAAATCATAATCTGATACCCTTTTTTTATTGAGAATCTTCATATATTATAGGAAAATAGGGTAAAACCGGCCTAACAGTCATTTGGTCATAGTATAAGTTCAGCAACTGTGACTATTGGTTGAATACTTGCGAATGTGCCAATTTTTCGTTCGAAAATGAAAATTTTCAGTCATATGAATCACTCTTTCCAGAAAAGTCGAAGGATTTCTCCGGAGAATTACCTCCGGGTCACCCTGTATTTTCCCTCTATTATTTTCGGACGAATGAGGGAAGGTCAATGGATGTCTTAAGACCTTTCTCTCTTTTGAACAATGGTTTATTCCCTAGCATTAACCTAGGGAAACATCAATGAACTGGGGAATTATTCTAATTAGTTAAATTAGATAGTTACGCTTTAATTCTATTGAAGTAGCAATTATAGATTTAAATGCGCGATTAAGTTGAATAATAACAATAAGTATCTATTCTAATTTCGCACGTTTGTTAGGGCAATCTTCTGACTCTGAGTCAGATAATAGTAGATCATTTTCTAATAGCTCGAAAGATCCGGGTTTTTGGATTTTTATATCGTTTGAGTCAGGGGTCTGTTCCAGGATTAATTTTGGAACGAGCTCACCGCTGCAGGCGCATTTTGGGGGATCTAGATGAAAACGGACCCCGTAGGCTTGGGACGCATGGAGTGCCACCAAGCGCATGAGACTAGCTGGCTCGTCGTATTAGAACTCGTCAAACCCGTTGAGATCCTTGTCGATCCATCGGAGGATGACCCAAAGTGCTCCTAGTTCCTTCTTTCGAAACTCTCGTTCGTTGTTTCGAACTGAGAGGCCTTCTTCCTTTATAGCCTTGAGGATGTCTTTCTTCTTCTCGCGAAACACTGAGAACGCGATTTAATTTAGATTTGCGAAATTTGGATCTAGGTTTTCACCATTTTTTGAATCTCGTTTTTCAAACTTTCAGAATTTCACAATCTTATTAAACCTTATTTGATTATCATACTTTTCTCGCGAGGAATGGAACAGGAAACACCTCTGGGGAGCTGCACGCTCATTTAGAGATGTTTTAGAGGAGAAGAAATTTTTCAGATAGTCTTTCTGGGGGCTGCACACCCAGTAGAAAGACTCTAGGATAAGTCGACTCCTGGGAGCGATGAAATATTCAAATCCTTCAAATCGTTTGTCCTGACTGTATAAATTAAGAAATAATTCAAAATTTTGAGAACCATCGTATCCACGTCGAACAAATCGAACTTATCCAAATCATGGTGAGCAGAATTGTGCAAAATGTGAGCATGACATCCTGCCCCAATCAAATTTTCATCAATTTCTTCTTTAAAAATTGCGAAAACATTGTTTTCCCCCTTTCGATTTACTCCCCCGAAATTAGTATTCGTATTGTCAGCAGACAGAACTGACAATTCCTCCGAAATATCATATTTCTCTAATAGATTTTTGATCAAGTCAGCAACAGTTCTAGCTTTCTCATTTGATGTTTCATTCAAATCCAAAATTTTGAGTTGTATCCCACCTTAAGTGTGGTCGAAATACTGCACAATTAACGGAAAAAGTTTTTTATTCCCATGGTTACTGCTATCAGTACCAATGCTAAAGTGAGAAGCCACTTGAAGCAATCTGTCTCAGATTTCGAGTAGGGGCGGGTGTAGGGAGTATGGGGGGGGGAGGCAGGCAGGCATCAAAAAAGGTTTGTGCAACGAGCATGAAAATTAATTGGTGACAAATATTAAATAAATAGCAAACAAATATTTGTTAGTAACAAATTGGGGAAAAAATGATGTTACTCATTTACTGAAATTTCTTTCGTATGGTCATGTAAAAAGGTTTTGATTTAGTATGAATCTGAAGTAAATCGTTGGAGATTATTTTCACTAGATATAGATTTACTCTGTGAAACATACAAAAATTTTTTCAATAAAAATCTTGTGAAAGAAACTTTAATGACTAATGTAAATGGTTCTAATTGTGAATTTGGAGAAAAATTATCAGTATCAGGTATCCACTGTCTACAACAAACAAACTGAAATGCTCTGAGAATATACATAAATAATTTTCAAATTAAATGACACTCTTGAGTGAATTATAGTTAGCAGAAGCACAATAACAAGAACAGTAATAACATGTGGATGCTAATATTTTTTATTTAAAAACCTAACGTTATAATGCGACACGAAAGGGGGGAGGGGATTCGTTATGACAGAGGGTGGTGAGGGAGGGTGTTGAAAAATCATTGAAAAATCGTACAAAATGTGGCCTCTATTATAGTGGAATCTGCATTACGGGTACAATATTCAATTATTCATTGTTTGCTTCCGCGGTTTCCAATTATTCATGTAAGCCGCGGATCTTGCGCAAATCAAGGCATAAACTACTGTAATACACGTGTGTAATGCACGCGTAATTCTTCCCCCGATGTACTTATTACCTTAGATAGGAACGCTCGGCGATTTTTAACCAATTCTGATTAGAAAACATGTTGAAGGTGTCGATATTTTTGGATCGCGCGCCCTACGGGCGCGTGAAATTAATCTAGTTCTTACAAAAGTACGTCTATACGGTCAGGTCACAAGACTTTGGTTGATGACAGTCAATTGACTGGTAAATTGACGATCTTGCATCTCTAATTCTAGCACTTAAGGGTTAAATATATAATTTTGTTATTTTATACATTCAGATTTTACGAGAATACCGAATCGAGAAGTACTAATCTACAAAAAATAAAATTTTTTCTTGTTTTCTAGAAAAAGAAAAAAAAAACTTGACGAAATTCCCATAAATAATCCGTTAAGATGTATTAAAGAAAGTATTCATAAAAAAGTATTCCCGGAAAACTCCCATTTACATGCTTTCTCCATAGCATGGGCGTTAGTTAAATTAATGATTAACAGTAGCGTAATGTTGATTGATTACATTACAGAGAAGCTTCGAGGAACCAGGCCACGGCGATGAATATCACGACACAGACAAAAGAAACGCAAATTATAACACATCACCCTCCCATCAATATCCCCAAAATAATCAGTATTCATACGAGGTACGCTCATTCTTCATATTCATATTTTCAAGTAGCATTTTTACATTGCGTGTGTCGTTTAATTGCGCTGCGTCATGAGGTTCAACCATTACAGTTTTCGCTACATTTATTATTACACAACAAATAACATTCATCATCATTATTGATTTCGATTATGCTTTTTCGCGATTCAGTATTTGTGCTCAGAAAAGGCAATTATTCACACAGTTGCATAGTGGGCCCAAAATGTTTACCGGGAATTTTCGAAGTTGAATTTCCCTTTAACGAAAATTCTCGATTTAAAGATACAGACTTATAAATCCTTGTTAGTTATAAATCGCCGCGATATTTTCATTTTATTGCATTTTTGGGAAGGTTGGAGGGGGGGGGGGTGGTGTGTGGTTGGGGGGGGGGGGGGGGGGGGCGGAGCTAATAAGATTTTTAGTTGAAATTAATTCAACAAGTTCAAAAAGTAGGTAGAGTTTTATTCGAGAATTATGAAAATTTCCGAAATTCTAGGAATTTTCAAAACTTTTTGAAATATCTGATATTTGCAAAATTTTTAGAATTCTTAAAATTGTCGAAACTCTTTTGAATCTCTGCAATTTCCGGAATTTTTTAAATTTTGAAAATGTTGGAAATTCCAATGACCTGAAAAAATTTTTAAATCCTCTGAACTCGAAAATTCTCCAAAATAGTCGAAAACCTTGAAATATGTGGAAAATGTTCCAAGTAAACAAAAGTTTCTCGAAATTTTAGAAACTCATAAAACTTTCAAAATTTCAAGAATCATAAAAACTGCCTTAATTCTTAAGATTTTCGAAACTTTTTTAAATCTCTGTAATTTCTAAAATTTTTGGAATTCTGAAAATTGTCGAAATATTGAAAACTTTCGAAATTCTCTAAACTATTAAAAATCTCGACATGTTCCAAATCATCAAGGTTCTCGAAGTGTAAAGGATTCCTAAAAGTTCCGTAATTTCAAAAATTATAAAAATATTGTAAATTTCCATAATTTTTGAAACATTTACAAATCTCTGAAATTTACGAAAATTTTGAATTTCTTGAAATTTTCGAAATCCCAATAACTTCTGAAATCAGCAAAATACTTCAAACTTTGATCATTCTCAAAATTGTTGAAAAATCTTCAAATGTTCAGAATATTCCGAGTGACTAAGTTTCTCGAACTTTTAGAAAATCGTAAAATTTTTGAAAATTTAAAAATTATGAAAACTCCCTCAGTTCTCAAGATTTTCGGAACTTTTCTAAATCTCCGGAATTTCTCAAATTTTTGGAATTATGAAAATTGTCGAAATACAAAAACTTTCGAAATTGTCTAAATTATTCAAAATCTCGAAATGCTCCAAATTATCAAGTTTCGCGAAATGTAAAGAATTCGTAAAACTCGCATAATTTCGAGAATCATGGAAACATTGTAAATTTTTATAATTTTTAAAACATAAAAATCTCTGAAATTCACGAAAATTGTGAAATTCTTGAAATTTTCACAATTCCAATAACTTCCAAAATCCTCAAAATACTTTTAGCTTTGAAAATTCTCAAAATTTTTAAAAAATCTTGTAATGTTGAAAATATTCCGAATTATTAAGTTTCTCGCAAAGTTAGAAATTCCCGAAATTTTCATAATTCCATGAATTATATAAATATTGGGAATTTTCAGAATTTTCAAACTCCTAAAAACTTCCGAAATTCTCGAAATCCTCCAAACTCTGAAAATTTCCAAAATTGTTGAAAATCTCGAAATGTTGAAAATGTTGAAAATTATTAAATTCCACGAAAACTGTGACACTTGTGAAAATCAGTATTGTTTTACTTTTTTTTTCAAAATTTACTTTTTTGCAATGTGCTAGATTTTTCCGAGGATTTTTCAAATTTTCCAGAATTTCGGAGGGGGCTTCAGCCCCCTCCCTGGCTACGTGCTTGATCAGAGTAGTCCTACGTCGTAAATGATAGACGATGTAAATTTGAAAGTGTAAGAAATTGTCTTTTCTTTGTTTGAAATTCACCACTTTTTTTTATTGTTCGTTCTGGCATCAGTTTCTTATAACCGCGCTTGTTATATGTATGGTTTACACCGACAGTTGCGGAATGGTCAGCTTAGAAATGAAAAACAACTAAGTGGCAGCGCTTCGCATGTTGAATCATTTAACACTACCGGTAATCCAGTGACTCTTGAGAATCCGAAGGTACTTGTTTCTGATTTAATCATTTATCTATTTCTCGTATAGGAAACTAGAATTTATTTTACGAATTTTTAAAATTGTTCGAATGAGAAATGGAATGACATTGAGAAATTATTAAAATGTTGTACATTCCTTCAAGAGTAAAAATTACAGAATCCTGAGATTTATATTCGTTTTTGATGTGTGAACATCAAAACGCGAAACTTAGAAGAAACATGAGAAAAGAGCAAGAGATTGTTAAAAATACAGTTCTGGCTTATTGAAACCTCGATCGCTCAAAAGTGAAAGTCGAATTGAATACATCTGCGTGTAACACATTTTGCCCCGTTTTCACGCACGAGCCTGCATCTGCATCATTTCCCCATTAGTTTTATCTTGTTATTCTTTCAGTCTAGTCGAATTTGATTTCGTCCTCATGATCTCGTATGAATATTCATTAAATTTGAACAACTTGAAGTATCAGGATTTGGAACTAACGCGTTACTAACGCGTACCGAAAGTTTTGCAGAATCATAAAGTTCTAAAGTTTTTAAGTTCTCAGAAATATCGAAGATTTGGATTTTTGAAATTTGGAAGTTTTGAACAATTGGAGTCTTGACATTAGAAAGTTTTGGAATTTGTCAAGTTTCAGATTTTTTGAGAGTTTTAAAGAGTTTTCAAGTTCTATGGCTTGGAAGTTTCGAGATTTAAAAAGTCTCAGGATGTTTAAAACTTTTTTTAATTACAAACATTCTGCAGTCTTAGGAGTTCGAAGTTCTGACGAATTCAAGAAAACTTTGGGAGTATTCAAGAACGTTAAAGTTGTCAGGTTTCAGAATTTTTACAAGTTGTCAACATTTTTAAAGTTTCGGAGAATTTTTAAATTTCCGAGTTTTGGAATTGAGAAGTTTTGGAGAATTTTCAAGTTATTTAGCTTTGCTATGTCGATGCTTTGACGAATTTTGAAAAATTTATGAAGTTTTCATGAATTTTGAAGTTGTTGACGTCAACATTTTTATTTGTTCTAGACATTTCGAAAGTTTTGAAGAATTATGAACAACTTGAAACCAAAAATTTCGAAGTTACGAATCCTATAAATTTCAGCAAATTTCGAAGTTTTGTAGTTTCAGACTTTTGAAGTTCTGACGAATTTGAAAGATATTAGACGTTTTAAAGAATTGAAGTAGTTTTGAATTTTATCATTTTTAGAAGTTTTCGAGACTGAAAAATTCCGAAGAGTTTTTTAGTTTCAGAGTTTCGAAATAAAGAAGTTTTAGAGAATTTCAAAGTTTCGCGATTCTAAATTTTGGAGGAATTCAAAAGAATTCGGAAGTTGTTAAGTTTTCAAAGTTGTAGAAGTTTTTGAAATTATAGAGCATTTAATTGAATTTCGAAGTTTTGGAATTGTACAATTTGGAAGATTTTTGAGCATTTAAATGTTGTTATAAAAATTCTCAATAAATGTGTATCAAAATACGCTTGAATTCCAAATAAACAGTTTGAGAAACAAAATCCATTGATATCGTTTTTTGTCCATTGTTTTTCGATGTCCGAATTTATAAATGAAGATGACATTTTAGTGAGAAAAGTGACGAAACGTTACATTCTACAGACAGTAAGCGTAACGAGTTACTTTTTTTCGAAGTAGCGGTAACGTAACAAGTTACATATTTGACCTAAGTAACGGTAACGTAACGCGTTACAATTTTCTGAGTCACATTCCAAACCCTGAAGAATTCTCGAAATGAAACTTCACGTCATCATTCCATTAAGGAGAAATCTGACACATTCTACCAATTTTCAAAAAGGTCCCAAGTTCTACAATTTTCGAGGAAAGAATCTTCTTGAGGAATCAAATCATTTCGCAAAATACAGTAAAAATACAAAATACAGCAACTAAAACTTTTAGATTAACTTCTGTCTCCGATAATACGTTGAATACTTCCTCACAAAAACATGATAATAATCGTACTCAGAATTTATTGTTCATTACTATTCGTTAAACAATTGAATGTAAATAGGATTCATTTTCATAAACAAATGGCTTGATGAGAAGTGGAAAATCCATTATTTTCTTTTGATTGAAACATTACTAAAGACTTTGAAATAAAGAATGCTCCGAGGCTTGGAACGACGGCGCACGTTATACGGAGCATACGCACACGCATGAAAGTTATTATTATAAATAAACTATGTTGATCTACTATAAAAGCTTTACAAATATTGTGGAGTGAGTTTTTATCGAATTCTTGGTAAAAATCCCCAAAAAGAGCGGAATAAAAATTTCACCTCATTTGAAGACGAAATTTAGTAATAACTCCGTGAATAAACAATATATCGGAAAATGCCGGCAGACATTTTTTGTAGAGTATTTTTCTCTCAACAATATTGATCTCTTCACTCTTTGCAAAAAAAATTGATAGAACACGAGATAATATGAAAAAACTAAACCACGCCTTCAATTTAAGATGGCGTTACGTTCCCCCAAGGGTAGCATCCCTACTTTTTGAATTTAAGCTCGCTAGAGGTCCCCCCACCATATCCCAAAATATCTTTCCAGCGCAAATTTTTTTTTCTCTTTCACTAATTTGACTGGACTAATGTGCATTTTGTCGATCTAGTTGAAAAGATTATTTCATACTTCCATTCTAAAAGAAATGTTTAAATTGAGACTGAAGCATATCAAAAGTTTTGTCGAACACTAACAATCCAATCGAATCCAGGAATACGAAGAACGACCGGTCCTATCGAAACACAACGGAGATTACGAGGACCGCCGAAGTTTCGCTGAATATACCGGAAACGAAGCAAATCAGCGGGCCCATGTGCCGGTCTCGCCTCGCTCTCATTACCCCGCGGAATACGCAGACGACAGGAGGAATAATTGCGAGTTCGAAGAGAGGCGCTTGCTGGATTATGACGAGTCGCAGCACCGGCGAAGCGGATCTTATCAAAACAGCGAGAGGGTACTTTTTCATGGAATTTCCGTATTACAGTAATGATCACCTCATTTTACCCGGTAATACTAGATAAGCACAAGCTGGAAATGTCCTATTTGTCAACCCCCGTGAAGAATATGTCATTTCGGGGCCCTGCTGAGAGTGGGGGAAATGATGAATTAACTGATCATTGACGTACAGCGTGAGTACTTCTCCCACAGGTTCGTGAAGGAAACGTTTACACAAATGTCGGTAATATTGCGACTCATGCATCACTTCAATGACGTTCTTAAATTGTTTACTTTTCATTTTTATATTGTTTCCCAACAGCAATATAGTGATTTGTAGGGTAACCAGAGTCATATTTTGAACGTTAAAGCCGTCTTGTTTGCAACGATAATGGAAACAGGATAGCAAAATGGATCGTAATGGCAAACTGCGTATCCTTATTAATTCCCGAACCTAAAAATTACAAAACTCTGTATATTGCTGCAATATTTTTGTTGCTGTTTACAAAAGGTTCGAAAACAATCATAAAATTGAAGTGAAGAGGGCGACGATGAGTTTTTGAGTTTCTGAAGTATGCAGCAAAGCTCTAGGGGCGATTGTTGCGTCAATCAATCAGGTAGTCTTCTCTCAGCGGACCCCGAAATCACATCACACATTCCTTGCGGTTGTTGAATAAAGTATTATGTGCGACTATTGGTCGACGGAAAATATTTCACTCGCGTGTTACTGCACTCGCTACGCTCGTGCAGCAATTCCCCGTTCATGGAATCTTCTCCTTCTTCAACTAGTCGCACAGTATACGATTAATGGGCTTTTATTACTCGGAAAATTATTTGTGCAATAATATTTTTCGGAAAATGATTTGTGCAATAATTTTTTCCCGAAATATCAATGTACCTGTCGAAGTATTTTGAATGAACAATAGTTATACAGTTACGCAAACGCAACTTGAAACAATGAAAGGTTTATCATCATACGTTTAGTGCAGACTCACGCGATCGTTCTCGTAAATCACATGGACATAACAGGCAGAAATTTTTATGTACGATTATAATTATCGTAAATATTACATACCCAAGGACGAACAAGTGAGCCACGTTCCGGGATGGGTTCGACACACAGACAAGGAAAAGTGCAAAACGCAATTCCATTACCACCGACGGCCCGTTACTCGAGTAAGTAACTCACAGTGAATATCCATCCATAGACTTATTGTACAAGTTTTTTCTGTGGTTTTATTCTGTAGATCACGAAGTAACTGAGTAACTACTACGAAGTAACTGAGGTTACTAAGCAGCTAGATTGCGAAGTTACTAAGTTACCAAGCCACTACATTACGAAGTAATTGAGTCAATAGATTGCGAAGTAACTGAGTTACGTATAACTAAGCTACTTAGTAAACAGGTCATCAAATAACTAGAACATTAAGTAATTGAGTTACTGGGTAACTAAGCAATTAGATAACCAAGTAACCGAGTTGATAAGTAACCAGATTGCAAAGTAATGTAGTTACTGAGTAACTACATTACGAAATAACTTAGTTATTGAGAAATTAGATCACGAAGTAACTGAATTACCTTGTAACTACGTTACTTAGTGAACAGATTATCAAATAACTAGTTTATTCAGTAACTCAGTTACTGAGTAACTAAGCAATTAGATCACGAAGGAACCAAGTTGATAAGTAACCAGAATGCGAAGTCACTAAGTTACTAAGTCATTACATTATGAAATAACTTCGGTACTAAGTAACTAAATCACGAAGTAATTGAGTTATTATGTAACGAAATAGCTAAGTAAACAGGTTACCAAATAACTAGATTACCAATTAACTGAGTAACTGAGTAATTGAGTTATTGAGTAACTGAGTTACAAAGTTAGCAAACTAAAGTATGACGGATTCACTGAGTAATATAGTTGTTAAGCAACGAAGTCATTTAGTTACCAAAATACTACTTAACTAAGTTACTGGGTAAAAAAGTTACTTTATTCAACTGAGATACAGAGTAACTTGGTGACCTAGTAACTTAGTTATTAGGTAAGCAAGTCAAAAAATAATTGGATCAAGAAGTGACCAAATTTCCCAGTAAGAAAGCCGACGAGTAAGGTACTTATCGAGGAACTAACATAAGTTACCAAGTGACTAGATTGCCAAATAACTAACTAGATACCAAACTATCTAGGTTACCAAGTAAGCAAGCTAAAAAATAAGTTGGTCAAAAAATAACTGAGTTACCATGTGCCTAGGATAACAAATAAACAGGTAACCAATTGAACAACTTGAAGAGTCATTCAGTAATTACTGAGTAACTAAGTCATTGAGTAACTGAGTTACAAAGTAAGCTGATTCACTGAGTAATATTTGGCGTGTAATGAGGAAATGGGGTATGTGGTCTTTTCGTAAGGTTCATTTTCTACCACCTAAGATTTTCCCTTCTCACAAACACACCCAAATAAAGCTCGAAATGATTTATTATAAAGGTAGGCAGCCTTAATCCCTTAGGTAAAAAGGTCTCGAGCCTTCATGGGTCCGACTGTTTTCGTCAATAAAAATTTAAGTTTCTGACGATCAATTGCGTATATTTTTTCCGAACAATGTTTGAAATCAACAGTCCAGAAACGAGCTTAGGTTACCAGGAGACGATCTCCGAGAGGGTTTTGCGAGATCGAGTTGCATTTTCCGGTGAAAAATTTTTTCAATTTTCAAAATTCTATGGTAAAATCTACAATTCTCACCCGAAATTCATGATTCAACAATTATTTTTCAGGTTTCCAGAGTCAAGGAATCCGAGGAAAAACTTATTTTTGCGGAAAAAGTAGTACTTCAGTGAGTTAATTTCGGATCAATTTCAGTTTCAATCTGCTTATCTTGAAAAAATAAAATCGAACCCACTCCGCAGGAGGTGCCTTAGGCCGCACTTTTTGCAGCCCAAAAAAATTATTAAATAGGCATTCTTTCTCCAAGATAAGCCGGATTGAAATGTATTCGAAATTCAATTATGAAAAAATTCTTTTTTCGCGAAAATGAGTTTTGCTATGAATTCCTTAACCCTGAAAACCTACCGAATGATTTTTAGGTCATGCATTTAGGGTAAGAATTGCGGAGCATACAATAATAGAATTCCGAAACTTTAAAAATTAGTTACTTGAAAATGCAACATAATCTCGCAAAACCCTTTTCGGGATCGTCTAATGATAACCTTAAGCCACATGTTTCTGGAAAAAATATTCGCGATAGATTGTCAGAAACTCAATTTTCAGTAACGAAAGCAGTCGGACCCATGAAGGTTCGAGACCTGTTTATCTGGGGGATTAAGGCTGCCTACCTTTATACATCATCCCGAGCTGTGGGTGTGTTTGTGAGAAAGGAAAATCTTGTGCGGATATGAAATGAACCTTACGAAAAAGACTACAAACCCCATTTCCTCATTCCACGCCACATATAGTTATCAAGTAACGAAGTCATTTAGTTGAAAAAAAATACTATTTGACCAAGTTCATGGGTAATAAAGTTACTCATTAACTAAGTGACCTAGTTACCAAGTTGTTAGGTAAGCATGTTAAAAAATTATTGTATCAAGAAGTGACTGAGTTTCTCAGTAAGGAAGTCGACGAGTTAGGTAGTTACCAAGAAACTAACATAAGTTACCAGGTAGATAGATTATCAAGTAACTAGTTTTCTGGGTATATAAGTTACTAAGTAAGCAAGCTGACGAATAAATTGGTTAAAAAGTAACTATGTTACCATGTTTCTAGGATGATAAGTGAACAGGTAACTAATTAAACAAGTTGAAAAGTAATTTGGTTTTTACGTATGGGAGCTACTGCATGAGTTACTCATCAAGTAAATAAGTTACAAGGTAACTAACTACGAGGTGACCTAATTTCTTCCCTCTATATACAAATAAAATCGTTCGTGGAACCCAGTCCGCTCAATTTTGCACGAACCAATATGGGGATATATCAATATCCGCAGAACTCGAACATCCTTTCGGCCGTGCTTTGCCTCGTGAAGGAACTGGATTACCCGAGCCTCGAAGTCGTCGAAATGGCCGTCAGGAACCGAATGGACGAACTAGAAGAATGATGTTTCTGACGCCGTCCCCAGTCCTCGGGGACGGTTTTCCCTTGCCCCAGTGAATCCGTTTTGGCCCCTAGCCCTGAATTTTCCGACTCCTTCAATTCCTCCGCGGTCCAGAATCAACGAGCGGCGCCGGACTTACACGCAGTTGAACGTCAGTTGAAGAACATCATAATTGAACGTCGAAGTGAACACCCAGAACCGATTTCTCGAGTGGATTCCAAGGAAAGTGTTGCCGGTCAGTCGAGAAAAACGCAACAGGTAAAAATAATTATCTCAAGCCTCATTTTTTCGCTAAAGGTCGGTCAAGCAACGACTGGGGTTGATTGGAAGCGAGTTTTTATAGTTATGTAGATTATATTCTAACATGTCTTCCATATGAATTGATTTTGTTGATTTTGTGGAACGAAGAGAGTTGCAGTTCGAGGCGAAACCGATGACTCTAATTGTTTCGTGACATCAACTTTTACGATACAAGCGCAATAGTTTATTTATTCGATTTCTAGAGGGCTTCGCCCCCCAGTAATTCGCGCTCCGCGCGCCAATCCCCGATGAGGTTTTCGTGTACTTTTGTCTAACTGATCAATTTTTACTAATGAATTTTTTTTTGATGTTTGTGCAAATTTTTCTACTCGTGCGAAATCTATGGTATCATTAGTAATCAATGGGAATGAAAGAAAATCCATTAAAAATTATTTAAAATCGATGCAAATAGATAGAAGATTCCAGGAATTAGTGGTGATTGATGAGAATAAATGAGAGTTTTAATAAATACATAAGAATTTATGGACAAAATAGGAGTCGATGGCAATAGATAAAAAAATAAAAATAAAAATAAATGAGAATCGATAGGAATCGATGATATTTGATGAGAATTAATAGGAGTTAATGAGAATCGAGAATAATTAATGAGAATGAATGAGAGCTTATGGAAATCGATAGAAATTAATCGAAAACAATTGTAACTGGATCGATGGATATTGACAGAAATCTATGGGAATTCACAGGAGTGGATAAGAATTCATAGAAATTGATACAAAGTAATGGAAATTGCTGAGAATCTATAGGAATTGACGGTGATTGATGGGAATTGATGGAAATCGATGGGAATGTATAGGGATTCATGAGAATCTATGGAAATTGATAGGAATCGATGGGAATCTATATTTAGGAAGTGATGGAAATCAACGGAAATTGATGGACATGAATGTTCATTAATAGGAATTTATGGGAGTCTATGAAAATCAATGGGAATCGATAGGAATTAATTGAAATTGATGGGAAATAATAAGAATCTGTAGGAATTGATAGGAATGTAAGTAAATCGATAAGGATTGATGGGAATTCACGGGAATTGATAGAAATTAATGGGAATTGATAGGGACTGATAGGAAACGATGGGAAATACAGCTGAACTTCGATCGAGTGCTCGGCTCGGTGGTCTTAAGGGCGGGCGTCAAAGAAAAGCTACGTACGTGTGTTAGTGCGAAGATGATTGAATGTTCGAGAGAGAGGGAGAATAAATATTGCTTGCGCTTTTATTGTTGATATGGGCCAATTTGGATCAAGCAAAAGGATAGAAAAATCAAACTTAAAATCAGAATAGTATATTGTGCGACTAGTGGGTGAAAAAGGAGATTCCTCGAGCGTGGAAATTGCCGCACGAGCGTAGCGAGTGTGGCAATACGCGAGTGGAATCTCTTCTTCCGACCAATAGTCGCACACAATATTGCATTCAACAACCGCGAGAAATATGTGATTTCATGGCCCTGCTGAGAGGGGGGGGAGGGGAATAATGGGTTACCCGATTGATTGACGCAACTGTCGCCCTCAAAGTTCTAATAAAATACTTGTCAATAAATAGTGGCCAACTCAAGCTAGTGACGCCATTCTGAGATCCGGACAGTCTGTCTAGGTATCCGCCGAAATCTCAAAATAGCATCACCTGCGTGTTGGCCACTTAAAATGTCGCGATACCCCATATTTTCGAAATGATAACGTCTTCTTATTCCTTCCCGCATCGTGTTCTCATTTGTTGAAAATCGCTGAGTTAGCTTGTGTCGGATGTGAAATAGTGTTGAATGTAACAGAGCAATTATTGCAATAGTTATCTGCAATCACGGAGGTGGTTTCTATGTCATAATATCTCCAACCGTGCGTAAACGGTCCCTAAACTGAGCGTGAGTGAGTATGGCTGTAAGTCACCAAAATGAGCGCGGGTGAACGAGTTCATCACTCGCATGCCACACGTCAACAATTAGGTAATCCATTATTTCGTCCACTCTCAGCAGGGCCACGAATAGTACATTGTTGTGCAAGCTTGCATTGGTAATTTTGACGAAATGAAGGGTTGTGGCACGAGTCAAAGGCGAGTGCCGCAATCATTTCGGCAAAATCGACCATTGCCAGCATGCGCAACATAGTACTTTTCTTCACGATGGCCGAAAAATACACTTAAAGTACGAATTTTGAGGTTAGAGTAAAGAAAATTACACATTTCTCGCGGGAGTTGAATAAACACTGTAAATCAAGCTCAGCACTATCCGTAAATAATTTATTACATAAATAAGCAATAAATGCCTAGTGTGCAAGAGAGAGTGCATGGCTTGATTTACAGTGTTTCTAATTTTTAGTTCGATTTTTTCTATCTTTTTGTTCGATCAAAATTAGCCCAATAAAATCGGCAATAAAAGCGCAAGTAATATTCATTCTCCCTCTCTCTCGAACACTCAATCATCTTCGCACTAACTCACGTAGCTTTTCTTTTGACGCCCGCCCTTAAGGTATTACGTCCGCAATGAAGTTTGACGCAATAAAAAGAGGGTCTATGCTAACTTCAGTACGCGGCCGTTGCCTTTGAGTGAGGCAAAGTCGCACTGTACTGTCTTTTATCATAAGAGAGAGAGAGAATTCACTCGCCGTGTATACCGTACATAGGTAGGCGTAAATAATGTCAACATCAAGAAGACTACACAAGGAGACCCGACTCCCTATCTTGCCCTGTATGTCCCCGTCGTACGGATTACGAAATCCTCGCACAAATCCCCATGCGGGGTCCCTCGTCGACTTGGCGCGAACTGACCAAATCGCGTTGCTCCGCATCCCCACCAATTCTTTCAGCGATTCGAATGAGAAAGACGCGGGGGAGCAGCGAAAACGAGAAAACCAAGATTGAAGAAAATCACACGTATACTCGCGTCATTCTTTACTTCTTTCAACAGAATTTTCTTCGTTTCACAATTTTCTGTCAATATTTCTAAAAAAGGGTGCCAGAAAAATGAAAGTTCCAACCTTCTTAAATATCAGAATTTCCAAAAATGATTAAATTTCCCGTGAATTCAATACATTTCTCAAAATTTCGAGATTAATTAATAGGAAATAGTGGGAAATGTTAGGAATCTATAGGAAAGGATGGGAATTGATGGGAAATGTTAAGAATCAATGGGAATCGATAAGAATTGTCAGGAATTGATGGGAAATTATTGTGATC
>JAPYZK010003250.1:0-12334 GCA_030522785.1 Platygaster equestris | reverse complement strand
TAGAAATTTTTGAAGTTTTGGGATATCGAAGAATTGAAGAGTCCTGAAATGTTGTAAATTTCGAAAGTTTTGAAATTTCTGGAAATTTGAGTAATTATGGACTTCTGAAGTTTCGAAAGTTTTGGAATTTCATGAGATTTGGAGAATTTCAATGTGATTTTTGAAAATTTTTGAAGTTCTGTAATATCGAAGAATTTGAGAGTTCCGAAATTTTGTAAATTTCGCAAGTTTTGGAATTTTTTGAAATTTGAGTAATTATGGACTTCTGAAGTTTTAAAAGTTTTGGCATTTTCATGAGTTTTTGAGAATTGTAAGAAATTTGGAGTCTTGAAGATTTATTAATTTTAAAACTTTTGATGTTTAAAAAACTTAATTCATAATTTTTTATTTAATCGACTTCAGACCCTAGAAACTCACTAGAAATACCTTCAATTATTAAAAATCGATCAAAACCGACATTAAACCGGCAATTCTTGACCACAAATCTCGAACTTTGTGATTGAACGATCAAATATTCTCATGATTGAATTTTCATCCTAAAGTATGAAAAATAAGAACATTCTTTGAATTTATCCAAGAATTGCACAGATTATACCTTTTTTACAAACAAAAAAAATGCAAATTTCATTACAAACGGACGCAATTTCTGAAACATCGAATATATGAAAATGTTATAAAGTTAGTAAATAATAGATATCGGGTTTAACGACGTTCATTTCGTTAAGACGAGACCCTGCGACACATGCGGCGAGCCAACGGGCCATTAAACATAACTAGCCAGACCCTTATAAACCACGGACCTCGCGCCCTCCACCCTCCCTCCCCCCGTCCTTCCCGTGTCGTATCTATCAAAGATCCTCGTAATTGGCGA
Organism: Platygaster equestris; assembly: GCA_030522785.1. Classification (NCBI taxonomy): domain Eukaryota; kingdom Metazoa; phylum Arthropoda; class Insecta; order Hymenoptera; family Platygastridae; genus Platygaster; species Platygaster equestris. The sequence goes on along the minus strand of JAPYZK010003250.1, from coordinate 11,463 downwards.
CATATTCGCGTCAGAACGCGCGATCCCCGAGATTATTAATTCCGAGGGCTCTTGAACGAGCGATTTTTCAAAGGGGTAGTTTTTTCCAGCATTCGATGTTTTTGTTTTTAATTGTGATTTTCGATTCCATTTCAATTTCGGTGTCTTTTTAAATCCGGAATTCCTCACTTTTGGAACTTTAAAATTTTTAAATCGCCTACTCAGTAAATTTTTAATATATGAGTCAATTACTGGAAATTCCGAATCATAAAAATAATATATGTGACGTGCGGCGAAGAAAGGGGTCTTACTTTGCATGGCATGATTTTACAGGACGAGCGATCGCAGCTCAGCCGGTGCATTGGAGGCATAGGAGAAAGAGAACTTCAACAAAAGTTCTGCTCCAAAATAACGCTCAAATAAATTTTTTGACTGTTTCTTTTGAAAGAGCAAGTGAAAAACTATCGATTCATGTACAAATCTGAAAATCGATTTTTTCAGAGTAAGCCCCCTTTCTTCGGCGCGCGTCACATATTATGCCACACATTGAAAAATTCGACCGATTTCGAGTGGAGGCTTTTGTGGCATACGATTATTTTTCTGTAATATATAAAAAAAGCAGTTTTTCCCAATGTTTTGCGTGTGGAAAAAGTAATCCATTTTTACACACGTGAAAAAATTCGTCACTTTTTATACGCAAAGCAGTGGAAAAAATAGGAATTCTTCGAGAATTATATGAAAAATTCCAATTATGTTGAATCAACAAAATCCTTTTTTCCGAGTGTACAAAGCACGTGCATCGCACAATAGCGTGATAACAGCGCGCCGTTTGCACCCTCAAATCACGCGGCGCATCTAACTAGCCGTGTAATCGACAATTTCGGTCTATTACAGTGCAGTGCCCGACAAAAAAACTTTAGTAATCATCCGTTTTCGCGCTTATATGTCTTTACAAACTTTCCTGCACCTGCAGTAATTCAATTGAGCATTGGATTCTCTCGTCAGATCGAATTAGTCAAAATTTATTGTTTGCTAGTACGTTTTATACTAATTTATTTTGCACAAATCCAGTTGCTATATCGAACATTAATGCAATAAAAATGCAATATTAAGAATATATAAGTAAATAAAAAGTACAACTATACGTATTTATAACAATAGTCAAATAATAAAAAATGTCAATTTTGTTCGTTAAATAAGTCGTCACCATTTGAAACAGTGAAATTTTGTCTAATTTGATCTGAGAGTGCATTGTACATTTTTGTCTCGCGTGAAAGTGGACGTATTCATCTCCAGAGAAAAAAAAAGTTTTTTGTGAAATAGGTTTTGAGGGATTAACACCAGTGAAGTGGCCAGTGACACATGAAAAAGGGCATATTTCGGGGCATTAGCGGGTGTCCCGGGGCTACCTGTTTTCACGCCTACGAATTATGTATTATCTTGGGCCCGATCTGTGCCACTAATGGGCCAACAACCCCTGGATTACGAGCTTTTTGTGTACGCGAAAGTTTTGGGAGAATATCGCAGATGAAGTTTTTAAATGCATGGTTCGAGTTTTATGTCGAGAGTTGCTATTCGCTGATAGTTTTTTACCGATTCGTTTAGCGACAATCCAGTTACCATGGAATAGTAGACAATTTCTGATATCGATAGTCGAAACCACTCAACTTTTTAAATAGTTGAAATCTACTCATCAATTAGTCGTAATTATACAACGTACATAGTAAATAATAACCAAATATTCAGTGAACTTACAAACTTGAAATGTCGCAAAACCAGGGTTTAGCGGCTGCTTAATTGATCTGTAGCTCTCAGGGAAGTGGTGTGAGTCCCACTTTTTATTTTTCATGTCGATTCCTCTACTCTTTCCGAAGAAAAAGAGCGTTTAATCGTTATTCTAACCGACTGGGTTCCATTGCAACGTCGGATTCTGTGGAGGTCGGCGTACGAATCGCTCGACTTCGAATGCCAGACTCCGTAATAATTACGGAATTTCCGAACATTTCTCGATTTCGAGTATTTTTTTATCGTTTATAATATTTTTTGAGTTCGTTGAATTAAATTTCGGAGTGATTTCGTTATTTTTGCCCATTCTTTTTCGTCTGAGAATTTTCTACCTCGAAATGTCGCAAATCCAGCGTATAGCGGCTGCTTAATTGATTCGTAGCGTCCATGGAAGTGGCTTAAGTCGGACTTTTTATTTTTCCTATCGATTCCTCCACTCTTTACGAAAAATAAGAGCGTTTAATCGTTATTCTAATCCACTGGGTCCCATTGTAACGTCGGATTCTGTGGAGGTCGGCGTACGAATCGCTCGACGTCGAATGCCAGACTCCGTAATAATTACCGAATTTCCGAACATTTCTCGATTTCAAGCATTGTTTTCTGTTCCTTTTATTCTCTGAGTTCGTTGAGTAAAATTTCCGAGCGATTTTGTCATTTTTGCTCATTCTTTCACGTCCGTACATTTTCATTCCAAATTATATTCAAATTATATTCATATTTCCACATAGTCAAATCTCGGAAAATCACTACTTTGTTCATCAAATAAGTCGTACCGTGCAATAGTAAAATTTAGACCAACTCTCAAAGACTTCTATCATAGACGATCGTCTTATGAAAATTTTTGCACGTGGATAGATTTAGCGCGTGTGTCCCGGTTTTTTGCTGGTGGAGTGGAAATAAAGAAAGAATGTCGGAAGACAGATGTCACGCGGCGTTGGCGATTATGTCGACATAATAATCAGGCAAACAGCGGTGCCGGGAGGGCGTGAAAAGTACAGTCAAGAGCGGGCTCACACCCCGGGCTAGCTCCCTTACGCAAAACGCTGTCAATAGCTTATTGTCGTAATGCCTATTGAAACGTCTGTTACAAAGCGGACCAATCGCATTGTGCCCGAACCTTCGGAAAATCTTTTTTTCGCCATCTCTCTTGTTATCGTTGCTTCCCTTTATTTCGAATGCATTTCCAATTATCTACCAATCCAAGTACTTTTCGAAAATTTGTAAATTGGAATTTTCATCGGATATTTTGTGAGCTCACGGAAAATTTTTCGGAAAATGTATTTAAAGCAATGTTCAAGTTTTCTCGAGGCATCAAATAGTCATCTCTGACAATTATTCCTCCAAATACAGTAATAATGTTTAGAAGTCTCCTAAATACCGTCAACTTTCGACTAAGTTCTTTAAATACGATCATTTCTCGAAATTAGTCCTTAGAAGGCAGTAAACCCTCGTAATACGCCCCGAAATACACTCATAGCTCACAATAAGTGAATTCAAATCAGGTCATACATAAATATGCACTGCTTTTTGTATAACAGCCTTTATTTGATCAATTAATGCAATCCTTATTGATAATAATACCACAAAATCTTTAATTTAAGCAACGAATCCATCAGTAGAATTTCGCAATCCATCGTAATCTCACAAAAATTGATCTTGGTATTAAACAAAATTCGTAAATAAATGAAACTTTTTTTTTGATAAATTTGTCATTTTGGAAATCTCTTACAGAAAATGTTTTTCGCAAACTGCAAATATATTGTAATATCTATTCAGTATAATCAGTAGCATAACAGCCGATTTTTCCCTCCCCACTCCTACTCCCAGTCACGTGACTGGGCTCAGGAGTGAGGGCTCTGTCATACCAATATAATAATATAATTTATCAATATATTATATTGGTCTCGTCAAAGTTTATCGATCACAAGCACAAAAATACAGTTTCGTAAAATTTGCACGTAGATATTGTAATGTATAATAACGCCAACAATTATAATTTGACACCCCTACTATTTCCAGCGAGATTTTCATACAACTCGATCGCAAAATTGACGATATGATATTATATATAATTGCTCGATATAACAATGTTCCTCGCCGGGAAAAACACTTGATTTTTATGCGATAAGTATTTACACTTGAAACGGAGTTACATCATTATTTATATATAATACTATTTTATAATAATATACGATTGGAAGACAGAGGTTTATGTTTTATATTTTTTTAATGTATAATCGTAAATTACGCTAATGACTTTTATGGTTTTTTCGTTTAATTTATGCGTAGATATGTGTATGTACATCGGTACATTTCGCGTACAGTAAAACCTTTCATGCTGTCCACTCTCCATCCTTGTCAGTCTTTCATAATGTCCACAGGTTAACAACGGGGTGAAATGGGACAGTATGAGAGAAGACAAAGACAGAGGGAGTGGACAGTATGAGAGGTTTTACTGTATTAGGGCAGTCGGTAGATTTGCCCGGTTTAGTGGAAATCTTAAAGTCTAACTATCGAAAGGGCGTTTACGGTAGGAGAAGTCTCCGATAGACTCGTGTTTTGGAGAGCGATAAATTTTCGAACGGATAAATTTTTCAAAAATGGTGTTTTGGAAATTTGTTAGTTATGTGAAAAAATTGACTGACGTTATGGAAAGGTTTTTAAAAATATGATGATTGGGGGTATTTGATGTTGAAAATTGGTGTTTTTTTTTTTTTTTTTTCCATTGTAATAGTGCAGAAAAAAAGATGTAAAACTTTCGAATTTTTTTCGTTAATTGATGACTTGGAACCGAAAAAAAATTGTTTTCAATGATTTAGAAATAAAAATAATTAAGAACAGTTTTTTTGGCTTCGAGTCATCGACTGAAGAAAAAATTTAAAAATTTTCGAAAATTAATCTTTAATTTCTTTGAATTTTCCGAAAAATAGATCGAAAAAAAAAATTGGAAATTTTTCCGAGTACTTGCCATGATTAGTAAAACGTCACGATTTTTTATCAAAGTCCAAAAAATGCCCGAAATTCAAAGATTTTTGCTTTGTTCAAATTTTTAGTATTTAGACGAATTCCGGAAAATAGAAAGTATTTTACATAATATTTTCCAAAGGAGATAAATTTTTAAATATCCAAGAAATTCTAAATGTACTGAATTCGACAAATTTTCGAAAATGCATTTGATAAATAGAATTTTGAGTGACAAAAGCAATTCGTGAATTCATTATTATATTAACATTAAGAAGCTCAGGCAAAATGACAAAAAAAAATGTAAATTGATTTTAATACTCCAGTAACGAGTATGCAAAAAATTAATTTGAATTGATTTTCATTTTCGAAAAAAAAAATTTTTCTTCGAGTTAATTCTCGAAAATATCATTTTTCTCTCAACAAAAATTACAACTCTATACATCAAATTCGGAAATTTCTGCTTACTAAACATGAAAATCATCTATTTAAACATTCGAGTTACCGAAAATTTTGATTGAATTCTTAAAAATTCACCACCTCCACACGACTCTCGTAAAAAATACATCACATTACACCTACGATTTATACCTATAACGGTGATTAAGAAAACACCCAAAATCGCTGAAAGTTGAATAAAACCAACAACCAAAAAAGTGCGGAAATTGAAAGCTACGATGTACAAATTTCGTCGTTTTTTTTCTAAGGGTCTGTGAATTGTAAAAACTACGCAAACTCGGCTCGTTCCAAACAAATCCTCCATATTTTGCGAATTTATCGAAAAAATGCCATTTATCCATCGAAAAATCACTCTACTGTAAAATAATTATCTCGAAATTCTCCTGTAAGCACGATAAAACATATAATTGATCAATGTTTCCAGCAAGCCGAGTTTGCGGAACGTCCATATCGCAACCTTTGACATTTGTCACGTCGGATAGTCTATTGATTCACAAGTTTATTGTCGGTGACAATGAAAAAACGCTAAACTTTCGACTAGAAAAAATACACACTCCCGAATATTATTCAAAAATTATCATAGCAAAATTATTCAAACTTTCGGAAAACAGAATCGGAAGATATTCGATAAAATTGTTAAACACCGTAAAAACATTCCGAAAATAACACAAAAAACCATTTTGAAAATTGATAATAATTTTCGCACACAAAAAATGCCGAATAGAAACCTCGAAAAATTACGCGCATTTTTAAACAATATCTAGCTTCCAAAATTATTTTCGGAATATTTCTGCGATTTCTGTAACTACCCCATGACATTCAAACTCCTTAAAATTCTCGTAAATATTCCCTATAATTTCTGCCGCCGAAAAATGTAAGAATTTTGGGTTTTTTACAAGTTTTGAGTTTCTAAAAGTTTCGAAATCAGGGAAATTTTCGTTTTTGTCCTCGAATCGAGCCAATTTTCGGGCAATTCAGGAATTCAATTTCAGAAAAAAAAAATTTCCAAATTTTTCGTCCTGTTCGGGCCCAAAATAATTTTTATATACCTCAGGGCAATAAACGGGAATTTATCGCCCTAGGTGTTTCAAAAAACCGCGTTGTGTTAAAGAGTTAATTGAAGAGTTCATTTATTGCATCGTGTTGTACTCGACTTTCTTGATTTTCATATAACGGTAACCAGCGTAACCGGAAATGGTTAAAATCACGGCGACGGCGAAAGTAGTGCCAACCGCGAGGGGGGCGGTTTCGCTTCTGTCAGCCCGAGCACTGAGTGCCGTGCACGAAAATTCGGCGGCGAATCGGTTGTTTTTGAATTTGAACGGTTGCAATTTCATGTCCCTGAAAATAGCTTGTTGTAGGCCAAAATGTACAGTGTACAGTTCCAAAATGGACGAAAACGGATTTTTGGGGAAAATTCGAGGTGAAAGTTCCTTTTTGCAGATTTTTGGAAAAGTTGAAATCAGCGTAAGGTAAGTGTGAGTAATACCGCCATCGTGTGGGTATTATCCGCCCAGTCTGTTTATTAATCCGTTTGCGATCGGAACTCAACAAAATATTCTTGAACACGTAGTTTATTGTCTAAAACACTTTTTCACGAATATTTTATTTGGTTTTGATCGAAAGCAGATTAATAATTATACTGGGCGAATGATACCCACACGATGGCGGCATTACCCATACTTACTTTAGTTATGGAGAATTGGAGTTGCGTGCTTTGATTGTTAATAACTTGGTCAGTTTTGGGTTTTGAAAAAAATTGATCAGGAAGTTTCGTCTTGGATTTTGACAGGGGGTGTATTTTTTTGGGGAAATTTGCGTTAATTTTGATTGTTGGAAATTTTATATTGTTATTTTTGACTGGGCTTGATTTGGGTGGGATTTTTTTGGTTACCTTAAGAAAAGAACGGCGTTGTTTTTTCCATCCGTGAGTTCGATTTGTTGCTCGTCGCTGCAAACGAAAGATTTTCCAACGGGTGTTGGGAAAAGCATTGGACCGTATTTGTTTACGGAGCTCAGGCGGAAGGTTTTCTCTGGAAATTGCGATTTCGTTTTTTGAAAATTACGCAATTTTGTGAACGTTAACATTGATTGATAAGAAATTGATTAATGGGACGTTAACTTTAACATTAATTTTAACATATATTTATGAATTTTGAAAATGGACGGTTACTATTGATGATTTCATTGATAATTTGAAAGAATTAGAAATTTTGGATATACCATCAAAATTATTTTGGAGCGAAAATAATTTGGGTGGTATTTCCGCAATATCAAATTCTGTAAAATTTGTAATTTTCGCCCACCGTAAAAACTATGAAAATTCATTGATAATATTTTGTGAATTGAGAATTTGTAAATGTATAGAATTTGAAGGTTTCGATTTTTACGAATTATATGTACTGGGCGTTTGAAATTTTTAACTCATTCGAAGTCAAATTGGGGTGTTTTCGTACTTGAATAAATTTTTTTTTGTGAATTTTCCAAATTGAAAGAATTTTAAATTAGAGTTCAAAATATTAAAGTACGAATTGATAAAAATTGAGTGTTCAATGTTTTCAATTTCTTCATTTTCAGAGATTGACTTTTAATTTCTTAAGGGTTGAATTAAAGGGATCCAAAATTTGGAAGATTTGTAAAAATGATGTCTTTCAAAGTGTAAAAATTGGAAAAATTGTTGATTAGGATTTCCAAATTTGTTATCGAAGTTTTTCAATCAATGAAGTAGACTTTCGTTGGGTTAAAATTTATGATTTTTTGAATTTCATTTCATTTCAATTCAATTTTCTCGAAAAAAAATCTGTGATTGTTCAAAAATTGGTTAGGGGATATAAAAAAAATGCATTTAATTAAAAAAATAATTTACGAATTTGTTGACTTACATATACTCGAAGTTCAAAAATTCTCAATTTTTCAATTTTTATCGTTCAATTCCCACGTTTTCTGTCTCCAATTATTCAATTTAACAAAACATCGGATTTTGGAATTTGAACTTTCAGATTCTAAAGTTCTCATTTTGAACTTCCACCAAATCCGAAATTTCGAAAATTGTCGATTCACAATTTTAGAATGAAAATTAATTTTCCTACGTTGATATAAATATCTGACTTACTTGGCTGTTCGTGGTGTTCGAAGTGCCGATCGTCAGAATTGTAAACGAGCTCGATTTTGTCGACGTACCAACGTTCCCCTCCGGGGGTCTGAAAAAAAAATTTGCAGCAAGTCAAAAACGAGACTCATTTAGCAATAATTTTCATAATTAGTTACGGACATTATGTTGAACTTGAAATTCATCAAGTTGTGATTCCATGGCATAGTTTTAACGGTTTTCGAAAATCTTATTGTTTTTGTTTTCATTCAAATCATATCTTTTCACCTTCGCGAAATTCCAAAGAAGAATAAACGACCCCCATTGTAGCGTCATTGTGACAACATTTTCGTTGTCGCAATTTCCTTTTATCGTGGGTTCAACAGGAACATAAACATTAGCTTCCTGCAAAAACGAAAAACCGAAACTTCACGAAATGTTAGGAAAAACACTAAATGATTTATTTTATTTGACCAATTTTAGTCATTTCAAATTATGGAGAAATTCATTGACTGTTGTACTTTTAAATTCACAATTATAAGCGGTGATTAATCATTCGTAATTGAACATTTTTTCACACGTTAGAAAGTGTTTGAAAATTAATTTTCCTATCACTCTAAAATTCATCACTTATAGTTTACAATTCTCGATCTATTTCGAAAGTTGTAAATTTCTTCTGATATTTGTTGCCGAAATATTTATATCATTTTCGAAGTATGGAAAATAATGAGAAATTACCGCATCTTCCCCTAATTTGTTGCGATATTTGACGGTGAGAACGGCGTCGACTTGCAAAAGAATGCAAGCTTGGCCGTTGCTTCCATCGAGACGATAAAGGGGTTGATCTTCCATCGGTGGTCTCAAGGTCACTGCGGCCACGGTGGTCGTTGCTTTTTTTTCCAAATTTTCCGATCGCTAATTATTGATTATCACATAAATGCATGAGTTATTCGATCATTTGGGGCCTAAATGTGTTTCGTAACTACTTACAAGTGGTGCTTTCGTAGCAATTGCAGCCCCAGCATTTGTTGTATTTTTAACAGTAGTTACGAGCTCCTGAGTTTTCGGGGGTAGCGGTGCTGGGGTGGGAACACTGAACGCAGGTCCCAATAATAAGCCTTAGAAAATAATAATTGTGTTCAAAAAATGCGTTATTTTTAACAAAAAATAAATAAATTATATACTGAAATAGTGATGATGCAAAAAGTATAAAAATTTACCAATTGAATTCCAAAGAAAATGTGAATATAAAAATTTCCATCGAATTTGAAAATTGTGATTGAATGATGATATAATTTAATTCCGATATTGAAATTATTTTGGTTGGAACTTGAAATTTACTAATACGTTATAAAAAAAACTGAAGAATATTCGAGCTAAGTCGACATATTTCTTACACCCCCCCCCCCCCCATTCCCTACTCTAATATTAGAAATAAATGGCTATTTTGGAATGGTACACATTTTGATTGCTACGATAGTGGAAGTTTCACTATTTCATAGGCAGATCTCGAAAAATGACTTGTTAGTAAAATGTCTGGTTACTATTCGAAATAGTGAAATTTCGACTATATAATTCAATCCGATGACTCATTTGATCGTAATGTAAAATAATCGGTAATTTCACTCATTTCTCTCCTTTCCTTCCCCTCTCCCCGATGAACTCTAATAAAATAAAAAAAATCCACAATTTCCCAAACTAAATTATTTGTCATGTCCAATCTCCGTCATTCTGAATAATTATATTCCATACAATAAATTCAGTTTTGAAACTTTCAAAAACATCGATAAATTGATACAAATTTTGTCACATTTGCAAATTTCTCAGTTACGACTATAAGGAGTGAAAAAATTGATTTATATTGAAACCTTTGAATTAGCAATTCAAGGACTCACTTTCTTGCACACTCGGTGACAAAAAACTCACCCCCCAAATCTCCGGAACGAAAAAAGCCCCCACATAGAAAATAATCCCTCTTTTTTAAAAACTCCTCCACCCTCAAAATCGATAAACTCACTCATTTCCCTTTCGGAACCTCAAAAAACACCCCTAAAAGGTCCCGAAGCAAATTCACCCCAAACCCACCCTTCCTCTGCCAAAAAACCATGCTAAAAACTTACAAAAATTGAGGACGCATCGAAGGGCGAAAATTTGCGTCATGATAACGTTCTCGGCACGGGAAAATGGGGAGGAAAAGCGCGACCTTTGTTTTTCCGGAGTTTACGAGGGTGTTCCGAGACGCGATCAATAGGCCAACTTTTAGCATGCGCCACGTTCCACGCAACGTAAACTGGAAATCGGCGTGATTCCGCTCCCCGAGTACGCAAACTCGTCGCTTTTCACCCCAGTTCATTTCATTCACAAAAACACGGGGGTGGGTGTGGAGAATTTGGATACTCGGTTCTGAAATTCAACTCTAAATCGATTTCTGAAGGGTTTTAACTTGATAATGTAAGAATTTTGTTTTTTCATAAAAAAGTGTTATAGTTGTTAATTTGAACAACTTAGATGATCGAATGATTATTGACAAGGTAAGTTTTTCAGAATTGGGGGCTTCCCGGGTTTCCTTCGGTGGTTGGTAGCAGTGACGTTATTGAAAATTTTCAGATAAATTGTTTTTGTTGTTCAATATGGCTAATTTTTCTCGACAAACTCATATTCAGTAAAAACTAGGAATCAGTAAAATATGATAGAATATTGAAGTCAATATGATCAGAATATATATTATTAGAATCAGTATCTTATAAAATTATATTTTGGATACTAGAATGTTTTACACGTAAGGTTCGAAGTGCAAATTCGTCACACTCTCAGCTTCCATACAGAAAACCAGTAAAATTCAAAAATTGTTCTCGAACCGTTGGAACATTTTGAAATGCGCGCGTAAATTTCGATCAATCACATCTCAGAACAAGCAAAACAATCGACAAACAATCGAAATCCCTAGAGAAATTCGAACGCCATTAGCGGATGCGAAATGAGAAACCACCTCTCATTGGTTGAAATTTGAATACTTGCGCGTGATCGACCATTAGCGTTTCGCTTTTCATAATCTGAGAAGGAAGGCAAACTTGACACATACAAAAAAAAGATAAACAAACAAAAGTAGAAGGTCTTCTGAATAAAATACTTTATTTTTGTAATTTTTAATGACTTTTACCCGGTGTATATACGTGATTTGCAAATTTTGT
>JAPYZK010003249.1:32-12367 GCA_030522785.1 Platygaster equestris | reverse complement strand
TATCATATATTTTCTTGGCGATCGTTGTACATACAACTGTTTTTTTTTCCATGTCTGAATAATGAATTTATGAATCTTCTTATTTGTTCTTTCAAGAGACATTTTAGATTCCAATTGTTCGATCATTTTCTTCACGTTAATTAAATATTCTCTTCCTCACCGTCAAATAGCACAACCGGATTTCGTCGAGCGCGATCTAACTTTTTTACATTTTATCTTTTTCTTTAGCGACGGACGAAATCCGTCCGGATTTCGTAATGTATGTAAACTGTAACTTAAAACTTTCGTTTTTGCATGGAATGGTTTCCGTGATGGTTTCATGAATGCAATACATAAATATTCAAAAATATATTTGAATAATTCTGAAATCAGAGAGCTTAATTTTATTTTGCATAAATTGAAATGTCTGAAATATATGAATTCGAAATTCCGCAAATTCTGAAACGCAATGCATTGATATTTTGGAATGAACCTCGAAAATTCTTTAAAAATTCACAGATAAAAGGATTTGATTCTATTCTGCTTATTTTGGGATTTTTGGAATGTCTGAATCAGAAATTATGGAAATTTATAAATGCAATACATGAATATGGAAAAATGAATATTGAAGATTCTAAAAAAAATCTAAAAATAGAAGAATTCAATTTTATTTTGCATAATTTACAATTTTTGGAATGTCTGAATCCGAAATTCTGGAAATTATGAAATGCAATCCATTAATATTCCAAAATTAACTTTGAAAATTCTTTGAAAATACTAAAATAGAAGGATTCCATTTTATTATGCTTATTTTGGAATTTTCGGAATTTCTGGATCATAAATTCTGAAAATTTATGAATGCAATAGTACGTGAATATTTAAAATTCAATTTCAGAAATTCTAAAAAAATTCGAAAATAAATATGATTTCAATTTTTTTTTGCTTAATTTACAATTTTTGAAATATCTGCATTCGAAATTCTGTAAATTATGCAATGCAATGCATTGATACTATAACATTAACTTCGAAAATGCTTAAAAAATTCAAAAATAAAAGGATTTGATTTTATTCTGCCTATTTTGGAATTTTCGGAATTTCTGAGTCAGGAATTCTGAAAATTTATGAATGCAATAATACATGAATATTCAAAAATGAATTTCGAACATTCTGAAAAAATTCGAAAATCAAAAAGCGCGATTCCATTTTGCATAATTTACAATGAGGGCTCGGAAAGCAGAACGCAATGGGCGCGTGACACTTGGCTGCCTAGTAGGCAGAGGTGGGGATGCTTCGCTGCTCCCGCGATCGAATGTGGGATCGATTGCTTTTTTGGGACTTTTCGAACTTGCTGGCGTTTCGTGAATATTGATCGAATCAGGCTGATTTTTATACCAAAATGTCCGTGAAGCTTTAGAGCTTCCTATGAACCTATTCGTATGTCGAATTCGTTTGAACAATCCCTCCCAAACAATTAACAAACTTTACATGACTTATAGTTGGAGAACTGTCACAAATTCATCAATTAACCATTTTTTTCAACAAAAACCTTTTTATAAGGCATTCTTAAACACATAAAAAAAGTTTTTGTTGAAAAAAATTGTGAATTAGAGAAATTTATAACAGCTTCACAACTAAAAGTGATGTAAAGTTTGTTAATTGTTTGGGAGCGATTGCTTAAACAAATTCGACATACAAATAGGTTCATCGGAAGCGCTAAAGCTTCACGAACATTTTGCATAAAAATCAGCCCGATTCGATCAATATTCACGAAACGGCAGCGAGTTCAAAAAGTTCTGAAAAAGCAATCGATCCCGCATTCGATCGCGGGAGCAGCAAAGCATCCCCACCTCTGCCTACTAGGCAGCCGAGGGTCACGCGCCCATTGCGTTCGGCTTCCCGAGCCCTCAATTTTTGGAATTTCCGAATTCGAAATTCCGAAAATTCTGAAATGCAATGCATTGATATTCCAAAATAACCTTTCAAAAATTCTTCAAAAATTTAAATATGTAAGGATTTTGTTTTGATTTGCTTATTTGAGAATTTCTGAATCAGAAATTCTGAAATTTTATAAATGCAATACATAAATATTCGAAAATGAATTCAAAAAATTCTAAAAAAACTTAAAACTCAAATAATTTAATTCTATTTTGCGTAATTTACAATTTTTGAAACATCTGAATTCGAATTTCTGGAAAATATGAAATGCAATGCGTAAATATTTTGAAATTAGTTTTGAAAATTCCTAAAATATTTGAAAATAGAAGAATTCAATTTGGTTTTGCATAATCAGGGATTTTTGGAATTTCTGAATTAGAAATTCTGAAAATTTCTGAATGCAATGCATTGATATTTTGAAATTAATGTCAAAAACTCGAAAAAAAGAATTTTAATTTCTTAGTTTCGAATTTTTGGAATTTAAGAATTAGAAATTCCGAAAAATCAAAAATGCATGAATATAGAATAAAATTTAAAAATTCTCAAAGAACCTAAAAATAGAAGAATATAATTTGATTTTCCATAATTCACAATTGTCGGAATTTACCCTACTAATTTCGATTCTTATAAGAATCAACGAAATTTTTATAAAATATGAAATTTTCTTATAAGTGTTACATTTTTTATAAGGCGGCCTTATAAAATTTTTATAATTTTAACGACTCTTATAAGATGACCTTGTAAGAAATTCTTTTCTTATAAGAATTAACTGTGAAATTTGTATAATAACAGTTTTTTTATAAGAAAATTTTTGTAAATTCTTATAAGAAACTGGAGTTTCTTATAAGATTACCTTATAAAAATTGTGAAACTTATAAGAATTTTATAAGTTTGTCTTATAAATAATGGAATTCTTATAAGAAAATAGAGAGCAATAGAGATAGAGAGTGAGACGGCGATAGTCATATATGGCATGAGCGAGCCTAGTTCGAGGTTCGAGCATGAGTTAAACTGACCGACCAGCTGTTACTCGAAGCGGCCCAGCTTGGGCACGATTTGAACTGACCGACCAGCTGATATGGGTCTGAATTTTCGGTGGGAACAATTTGAGAGTTAAGCAATCGCCCGTCTCGCACGAGTGCGAGAGAGACACAGAGGCAGGTGCGCGTTAGGACACGCGAGTCGGACGGAGAATGAAGAAGATTATTACAGTATATGTGACGTGCGCCGAAGAAAGGGGGCTTACTCTGCATGGCATTATTTTACAGGACGAGCAATCGCAGCTCAGCCTGTGCATTGGAGGCATAGGAGGAAGAAAACTTTAACCAAAGTTCTACTCCAAAATAACGCTCAAATGGATTTTTTCGATGTTTTATTTAAAACAGCAAGTGAAAAACTATCAATTCATGTAAAAATCTAAAAATCGATTTTTTCAGAGTAAGCCCCCTTTCTTCGGCGCACGTCACATATACTCTCGCTCGGATTTCGTCGAGAGCGCTCTCATTTTTCTTCATTTTGAACTTTTCTTTTTTTTCAGCGACGGACGAAATCCGTCCGGATTTCGTAATACATTGATTTGGCACTTTCCAATTTATTCGGCGACTCTGAAAATTTGAAAAAATGTTGATTTCTCCATTTTTTTCATTTTTCAACATCGACTATTATTAAGATCAGACAATCTACTTCATTATACATATTTATATACATGTTATATCTCTGGTAATTCAATGCAAATAAACTTCGATTACCGACGAATGATTGAAATTATGTAACTAACCTAACTAACTCATGTGAAATTGATCATTATCGTGTGACCATTTTCTCCATCTGTAACGTGATTGATTTCTTCGAAAAAACAATTTATCATTTTTGTATTATGCGTTATATTATTCTACCCCTGCATAACAATAATAAACATCAAAAATTCCATAATTTTCCGCCACACACTCGCGCATGCGCAATTCGTTTCTGCGCATGCGCGTTTCCGACCTGATTCCTTAAATGTCACGACGTTATATCCTGATAATTGCGAATTGACGAAACAACTGTGTGAATAATGAGGTGACATCGTGACAGCACATTGATTTCATATGACATCACGAATGTTTACTGGGCAGTAGGGGAGACCGGGGCTAGTTGACGGTAGGGGCAAGTTGGCGGTGTGCCTTTATTGTCTTCTTTGTAGCGAATGTGGTGCCACGCGTCCTAGTATAGGTTAAATATTGCATAATACATCTACTGATGTGATTTCTACGTTATTTGGAATTTTTACGGGCAATTTGTAGTCAATTTTTATTTTTTATACCTTGTGAGTGAATTATCTGGATTCCAAACTTTTTGCGACATGACCTTGGAATTTCAGCTTAATGTTCTAACAATTCCGATTTTTAAAGGTGCATAAAAGACGTTTAAGGACTTCGTATAGTATCTATGCTCAACTATAGGATTTTTTTCAGGTCATGCAATTTTTTTCAAGAAACGCGGTCGGGGCAAGTTGGCGGTATAGAGCACGAGGCATGTTGGCGGTGAAAAGTATAGGGCAAAATAATGGGACAAGTGTATGGCTGGAAAATTGGACGTTTTTTTGCGTTCTATTAGATATTTCATGCTTTTTCATAATAATTATCAATCGTAACAAGACACTATAGTCGAAAACTCTATGAACTGTAGTGTTTTCCAACATAAGGAAAAATTCCGAAAAAGGGACATTGCAAAATTCGTAAATATCTATACAAGTTCAGGAAAAAAAGTTATTCAGGAGAATGAACTCATTTGTTACATGGATGTGTTCTTTTTTGGACAGTTGCATTTCCCATGTATCAATTCCTTTTTCGTCCACACCGCCAACTTGCCCCAGGCACAACGCCAACTTACCCTGCACCCGGGGAAAGTTGACGGTATATCCACGACTTATTGTACAATCTATAAAATACAAAGTATCTTATGCAATTGATTAAAATTTTTTCTAATGCTTGCCAGAAGTATACTCTTTCATGGCATATTTTTTGAGCTACAGGAATACTTACATGAAAAATGATAAAATATAATAAGTAAAAACACCGCTAACAAGCTCCGGTCTCCCCTATGAATCAAATTCTACAATGACGGTACAATGATTGTTACTACATTGCTATGTGGAAAATTATGTTTCAAGCGCCCTACAGATCCAGAATTCACCCAAGTGAGGTAACTAGACTTAATTTTCGGTTGAGCAGAGTTATAATTTTAGAAAACAGTTAAATACTATATTGTACCTAGTCTGTATAATTGTATGTTTTTACTCCTTGAATGCTGAAAAACTTAAAATCCAGTGTTTTTAAGGGATGTTTGTGCTTCATTGTGGTATAACAGAAATAATGATCGTCAATGCCATGGCCGATTTTCAATTCTGAAATTTACGATCGTAATCGAATGAAATTCATGCATTATTTGTGGAGTCAATAATAAATTCGTACTTATAAATTATTATTTCGCGTGTTCTTTACAATATTTATTTAACTATGGTCGAAGGTAGGTAAACTGTCAGAATTGAAAATTGTTGCATAACATTGAAAATTAATATTTATGCTGTACCAAAATAATGCATCCCATCGAAAACAAAAAATTCTTATACGATTTCTCCTTAATCATTTTCCGAAATTTCATACCTTTGTGCTATAGCGTACCGGTTATAACCGAGAGAAATCCGAGAAATCTTGTAGCGCGAAACCGGATATTACATAGAGCCGTTCAGTTTATAAAATTAAATAAGTCACTACCAATTTCATGGAACATTAAATATTGAAAATTCTCCAAATTGACATTACTTATCTCAGTTCCATGAAGTTTTACAAATGTTACTAGTATTTCATTTCTGTAAATTTCGCTTCGATTGCAAAATAGGGTTCGGACATGAATTTTTTTTATTTTTTTCTTGGATTCTACAGATACGACTTTGAGTATAAAATTTTTTTCCTATGGTCATTTGAGAAGTAGTTTTTAAGTTACAGCGGTTTAAAAAACGCTCCGGCCCAAAACGCATTGGTGACCTTGGCTCGAGCGCGTGACGTCACTACTGCCCATCGGGCCACCGGTTGGCCCGGTATGCCGGCTATTTAGTAGGCTTTTTGCTATGCAGTGTTATGCATTACCACTCTTTGAAGGTTTTGAAGCATTTGCTGAGTGTTTTTGATGACTTCGTTTTCAAATGGCAAAGCTCGAAAATCAAACTAGATAGCGCGTGCGTTATGTACCATATTTCAACGCTGTAAAAATACAACAATTAGTATTCCGGAGAAAACATTTTTTCACTACCGAAAGATGAATGGGGAATCCTGGCTTCGTCACTGAAACAGTCACTGAAACAATGACATGTAAACAATTACTACTTTAAAAACTTTTTTACCGATATCCACGCTACATCCCCTAAGATTCATACAAAAAAAAAACTATTCATAAAGATCTACTCTAGATCCACTAAAAAATACCCTAGATTCATCGAGAGTCACTCAAAAATACTCTGGGTCCACCAGTATCTATACACTGAGAAAAATGTCTGTCAGTTTCGTTACGTCCAACCGAATTTTCAGTTAGATTGGTTATGATTGACATACTTAGTCCGGTTGACGGATATTTCAATTGCTTTTATTGAACGAGAAAGTTGGAGCCGATGGATAAACTATTTTATTAATTGTCCCTATAATAAATTTCTATCGAAACAAGTGTCAGTTCCAGTCAACACAACTGAAAATTTGCAGTGATAACACCGTCTCAAATGAGTTTTTCAGTTGGGCCGGTTCCAACTCAGATTTTCAGTTAGACTGATCGAATTTTTCAGTGGTAATGTGTTGCGAACGGAATTTTTCAGTTGGAATCAACGAAAATTTCCGCTGCTCCAACTTTTATCGTTTTCTAACTGAAAAAATGAAGTTGTACTGACCGACACGATTTTTCTCAGTGTGCTCAAACATACTCTGAATTAACCAAGATTCACTCTAGATTAACTAAGATATAGTATATTTACTTAAAAGTTGTCTAGATCCACCGCCCATATGTACTCTAGATTCATTGAAATTCACTCAAAACGACTCTAAATCCACCAAGGTACACTTTGGATTCACCAAGATCTACTCTAGATCTAACGAAAACCACTTTATATATTCTATATCTACCAAGATCTACTCAAAATTACTCGAGATCCACTCAAAAAAAGTCTATATTCGTACCAAGACCATTTTAGATCCACCGAAATCCACTTTAAAATACTCTAGATCCACTGTAGATCCATCAAGATCCATTCGGAACACTGGCTTCGCCAACTTTCCATTCCGGATTTCTTCGGCGTTAAAGTTGTCATTTGTTTCTATAAATTCAAACACCATGAAAAGACCAATTGTTGGCAAATTGTGGGAATCTGCTCTCAAGAGCCCATCCTGTAGTTTGTTTGCTATTTTTCAAATGAATGAAACTGATTATATCGATAGAATACTGCATTCAATAAAAAACGTGAGAGACTTTGTTAATACAGGGCATAGACGGGCGAGAGCGCGCAACGGGCAACGTGAATGCCGTAGTAGGCAGTAGTGACGTCACGTATAGAGGGACCGCATTCTGCTGGTGCTTGGTTAGCCGCGACTTAAAGACCTCTTATCATAATGAATAAATTCTTACACTCCACTTTTTTCTAGTGGGATGCTGATATTTTGGCTCAATAACCACAATGAAAATGAAAAAAAGTCAAGTTTCAACATCATGGCCCAACCCTATTGCGAAGATGTTCGAATGTTGCGAGAGTTGTAACTTTCCGCGATGGTGTAGAATTTTTGAATCTGGCAGAAAAATGTGGATTGTCGACAAACTTTTAGTAACCCGCAATTTTTGGGAACTCGCGTTTCTTAGATAATAGCGGAAATTCGAAATTTTGCACAACCTGCTAGAGAAACTTTTTTTTCTACTGATATTCTCGAAGAATTTGCAATTTTCCGACCATTTTGATGATTTTAAATTTTATTAAAATGTTTGACTTTGCACGGATTCAGGCACTGTCAAAGTTTCGTAGAAATTGCAGATTTTATGGATTTGGAAAAAACTCAATATTTTTTGCATCTTCGTGACATTCCTTAATTTTTTCAATTTTTGCTATGACATTGAATATCTTGCAAACTGACAGAATTTATGTCACCATTTTCTTTTTCGAATTTAGAATTTTTAGTAATCCCATTATTTTGAAACGTTTGAAAAAATTATTTTGTTTTTTCGAAAAATTCTACATTTATACGCTTTCGTAAAAAATGCGAAATTTCTCAAGTGAAAAAAAAGCAGATTTCAGCAGTCATTACAAAGGTTGAGATGTTCATAAATATTTAAAAATCTTTAAATACTGCCAACAATTCAAATCAATAATCTCAATTTTCGAGAACATTCTACATTGTCTATATTTTAAAAAAAGTATAAATTTTTGGATATCAGGAAAACTACTAAATTTGCCTGAATTTCCTGAATTCGAAAATTCTGAATAAAATGAATAAATTTAAAACTCGAATGGAATTATTGTAGCTCTTATCGTCGTTAGACCTGTATAACTCACCATTTATGTACTGCAAAATAGCTATCCATGGGAATTCATCGTAAGTAGTTTTTTCTCCGCCGAAGATTCGTATTGATGGTACATCTCTGCCACACTTTAAGGGCAGATGGGGTGATCGAGGGTCTTCCCCGGATTTGGCAGGGCAGCAAAGTTTGGGCCCACTGTTTTCGACGTTGCCGCATTGAGAACTCAATAAATATTTCACGAGTATAGGGTACTTTTTAAGTATACTGCCGAAGGCCGTTATGTCCGTCAGGGTTTTGCAGTGTCCTAAAGGGATGCAAACTCCAGGTTTTTTCAGGGGCGTCATGCAGCTCGATTGACCTTGAACTGTTGCAAATTCAAACAATTACCATTAATCGATTTTAATTTGTATTGAGAGTGTTTTGGATGGAGGATTGTCAGAATATTTTGTTTATATTAAAATTATGAAAACTATGTTGCAGATGCGCGGCGCAAGAAAAAAAATCCGGTTTTTCACACTCCCAAGTGTGAAATACAAATACAACTTTTTTTTCACGCACTCAAAGATGAAGGTTTATTCCACATCTGTGTAAAATTTTAACCTACTCACATATTAAGAACAAATTACAATGTCTGATTGTTTATAAAAATGTTCATAAAAATGCGTTTTTTTAACGAATTTCGTTCTTTTGTCTAGTTCAAATGAAAGAGGGAATATTTATCTATAATCTATTAGAATTTTATCAAGTTATTGTCAGCAGAATTTGAGTTATGATTTTTGCAAGAAAATAGTGTCCAAATTTCCAATTTTATACAAAATAACAAACAAACAAAAGGAATTTACAAAAATTCGTCAATTAAATTTTTTGTGTGGTCGAACACTTCCCGAAAATGTTATTCATTTCATAATTATTAGGTTTTTATCGAAAATCGTGGGTATATACAGTCGACATGGTTTGACTCAAGCAAAAACGTTCAAAATTCATGAAACAAGTATGGAGTATTTATCATAACTGACAATGAATCAAACATGACTTACGAAAAAATTATCGCTCGAAGAATTTTCCATTCTAAAGGCTGTCGAATGATAATAAAAGAGATAAAAATCCTCCGCAGAGACAAATCATCACTCGAGTCTACAAAATTATACTATGATCGATTAAAATAAAGAACTTACCAAATGAAAATACGGAAAACACAAGTATCAAAAACACCAACATTTTCAGAGCACTTAACGGCATTCTTTGGAAAAACATTTTAAAATTTCTGTGCATATACGACAAAGACGGAGCAAAAATCTGCGAAGCGATGTTAACTCTTACACTGGCAAATTTACTCTGGTCACTTCTCAGTTTTTCCAAATCTTAAATTCTAAAAATCATTTCCCTCACTAATGTATTTGAAACAAAAATCAATCACCATCCAGTACTAGAAACATGATTATAATGCAAATTATCTCCACGTAATTTATTCCGTACTTCCAGAATATCCTTCAATTTTTTTTTCAAATCGCTTCATATCTCGAGATTCAGAGTGGATTTGCATATGCCGTGGTACACAGAACGAAAAATTCGTCTTGGGTTTTTACCGAAAGCAAATTTGAAAGCGATTACGTATCAAAGTACGTACATCGCTGGATAGTTTTTGTGCGGGAAGCTAAATAAAAAACTTACGAGAAATGAATATACATATGATATGTATGTGATTCCAAAGCCCGGGCATTTCTTAGAATACGCTCTCTTCATCCAAACTTTTGCGCTTTGTTGTGCATTTTTTGTATGAGCACGAAGTTAAATTTGAGTTAAAAACAAGTTAGTTGTGAATTGGGGTCGTATCAGGTTGAAATTTCGTGTCTAAATTGAATTTAAAGTGATCGGTATGGCATATCCTGATAGTGAAATTAATTGATCTAAGTTTTAACTAAGTAGATCAAGTAACAATTTCAGTTCGATGTATCCCGTCTAAATTAAGTTTAATGAACTTAAGTAAAAACAAAATCAAAGTAAGAACTTTAATAGGGTGGAAATTGTGTGCGGATTATATCTAAATTGGTACAGTTCATCATCTCAAGAATCATTTAATTATTACCCCAAAAACCGCATAGTTATTCCCGATGAGTCATCAATAATTCCTGCTCTTCATTACTTATTTGTCATATCACTGAGGTTTTCTGATGTATGCTGTTATCTTCAGATTGACGTTACGTAACGAAAAAACTCCGAATCATGTCATTATCCACACAAAAACTATAGTTTCTGTTATCGTATACCTGCACCCACATCATTTTCACGATTTTTTTTTTACAAGCCAGGAACAAAATTAAAACGACAATGAAGTTCAGTTTCTCTGCATGTATGAATGTAAATATAAATTTCTTATAAATATCTTATGGACCACAACCACTCGAATCAATTCAATAAGGCACTCGCATTTCACGTAGGGGAGACCGGGGCTGGTTGGCCAATGGGGCAGGTTGGCCAATGCTTTGTTTTTAAAAACCGGGAATGTTTATGAGACCATCGTGCCACATACGAGTGTAATATGTTGTAAAAAAACTTTTGATGTAATTTTATTGCATTGTGCATACGCGTGTTGAAAATATAACTAAAAAACTGTTTTCTACTCGTGTTAGTAAAATTCCCACTTTCCGATTTTTTTGTTTTCTGGATCAATAAACAATTGCTTTCAAACAAACTAAAAACGATTTTCAGTTGTTTACGCCGTGAGGTTTGAAATGAGGTATCGCTCAAATTAATCATTTCCTAATGTAAAAAATTAATCCAATTTTGGAAAACATGGCTGGGGCTGGTTGGCCAATGCTCTGAAATCGAATAAGAAATTCGTAGTCCGCATGGACTTCAAAAAAATGTTTTTACTGAGACCAAGTTATAATAAATTAAAAGATAAACTCCAGTGGCTCCAAACAAAAAAAAATTTCGGTGATACGCGTGGATGAAGTTTGAATTTCTATACACTGTAATAGAAACAAAAAATTTTTCAACGTGATAATTATTTTGTATACAGTAGCTTTCGATTGAAAAAATTACTTAATTGATGAATAAGTGAATCAGATGTCTTATTATCTGATACCACCTTGTATTGTCGAATTTTATACTTTTTTTCTTCAATTGGCCAGCCTGCTTCAAACAAGCGAAGGGTACGCACTTTCACATAGTAGAATCAAATTTTCATCAACTTCAAAAAGGAAGTCATAAAAAATGTGTACGTCAAAAAATGGCCAACCAGCCCCGGTCACCCCTACACGTACGCAATCCCATTCTAGTTTTATAAGAACCTTATAAAAAATTGTTACACAAATTTTTATAAGGTCAGTTTTATAAAAGTTTTATAAAATTCGTATTTTTTATAAAGTGGTTTTATAAAAATTTTATAGAAAAATTTCGTTACAAAAATTTTGTTTAAGAATTTTGTCATAACATTTTTTTCTTCAAAATTTTTAAAAATATAAAAAAAATTTTCTAACCTGTTTTAGATCATTTGGCCTATGTATACACCATTTTAATAAGTTTATGAGGCTCTCGCTAAAATTTCGTTTTGAAAGAAATTTAAAAAATTTTTTGGAGACAGCGGGATTTAAACTGGCGACCTTTGCATAAGAAACCCGATAGTCTACTTTCTTCTCCATCAAATCTATGTGATTTTGGATGCTCATTTCCAATTTGAGTTGGAGAATTTCCAAATCCTATAAAATCTTATGTTTCTCCATTTTATGATTGCTAAAAAACATTACGAATATGATTTTCTATTCCCTCGTGTAATAAAAACGTATCATATTGTTGGGAACCACCTTCCGGTGTAGAGATTGTACGACGACACCCGTTTAGAAACTGTTTATTTTATCCCGCACCAAGTACAAAACGAAGTACTCTAA
>JAPYZK010003247.1:0-12839 GCA_030522785.1 Platygaster equestris | reverse complement strand
TACTAAAATTAAATCACTATGGCGTTTATAATAAAATATATATTAATAATAAATAAATTATTTATTATAAATTTAATCTTTAAAAATTATATTATTATGTTATTATTTATTAATAAATTAAAATCCTTAAATTATTTTTATTCATTACCTATAATTTTATTTAAAATTAAATAAAATTATAAATAATAAAACAAAGAATATTTTATAAATAAAATATTTAATTATTAATATTAATTTAAAATAATTATTAATAATTGTATTTATATTAAATATTTATATATAACATATTTATATAAATATACTTAATAAATATTATTTCTAAAAATATCAAAAATTTTTATGCTATATACATTAAAGTATAATAAAATTATTTTTTTTTTTTAATATTTTTATTTCTATTATTATCAGTTTATCAAGAAACAATTTAATTATTATATGAATTTCAATAGAATTAAATATAATATCGTTTATCCCATTACTTATTAATAAAAATTACTATAAATATAACTCATTATTTATAATAAAATATTACATAACTCAAAGAATAGGATCAATAATATTTATTATAACTTTTATTTTAATATTTTTATGTAATATAAATTTTATATATTTTATTACAAATATAATAATTATACTTACTATATTTTTAAAATTAGGAATACCTCCATTTATATTTTGATATATTAATTTAATAAAATCTATTAGATGACTAAATTGTATCATACTATCTACCTTCCAAAAAATTATCCCACTAATTATTTTAACTAAATTTTTTATTTTTAATAATTTAATTTTAATTATTTTAATTACAATTTCTTCATTAAGAGTTTTTATAGGATTAAAACAAAATATATTTAAACTAATATTAACTTATTCTTCAATTAATCATTTAAGATGAATACTAATTCTTATAAATTTATCAGAAAAATTTATATTAAAATATTATCTTTTTTACTCTGTTATTTCTATTAAGTTAATACTAACATTTTATTTTTTTAACTTAAACTTTATTAATGAACTAATAAACCTAAAAAACAAAACTATTTTATTATCAATCTTTTTTAATATTTTGTCCTTAGGAGGGTTACCCCCAATAATAGGATTTTATATAAAATTAATTTCATTATTAATAACAATAAATAATATTTTTTTATTAGTAAGCATATTAATTATATTAATAAATTCTACTTTTACTATAATATACTATTTAAATTTATTAATTCCATTCATATTTATTAATACTTTTATAACAAAACATAGAATTAAATATAATATTTATCAATTATTATTTTTTAATATTCTTTTTATATCAATTTATATATTGTCATTAAATAGAATTTTTTAAAAATTTTAAGTTAATTATTAAACTATTAATTTTCAAAATTAAATATATATATATATATTTTATAAATTTTAAATTTATACATAATAATGATTTTTAAATTTGCAATTTAATATTTTATATAAATTACATAAATAGTAATAAGAATTCAATCTTTAAATAAATTTACAATTTATTACTTTAATCAGACATATTACTAATGAATTTTAATAAATGAATAATATCTACCAACCACAAAGATATTGGAACTTTATATTTTTTATTAGGAATTTGATCTGGGATAATTGGAAGAAGTATAAGAATACTTATTCGATTAGAAATAGGAACATGTAATCCTTTAATTGGTAATGATCAAATTTATAATTCTATTGTAACAGCTCATGCTTTTATTATAATTTTTTTTATAATCATACCATTAATACTAGGGGGATTTGGTAATTGATTAATCCCATTAATATTATCAGCTCCAGATATGGCATTCCCGCGAATAAATAATATAAGATTTTGATTATTACCCCCATCATTAATATTATTATTATATAGAAACATTTTTGGAATAGGAACAGGAACAGGTTGAACCTTATATCCTCCTTTATCTTTAATGCCTAATCCTTCTATCGACCTAAGAATTTTCTCTCTACACATAGCAGGAATTTCCTCTATTCTTGGGTCAATTAATTTTATCTGTACAATTATTAATATACTTCCTTTAAACTTAAAAATAGAATATCTATCTTTATTTACATGATCTATTTTTATTACAACAATTTTATTACTATTGTCTTTACCAGTATTAGCAGGTGCAATTACAATATTATTAACAGATCGAAATATAAATACATCTTTTTTTGACCCTACTGGAGGAGGAGACCCTATTTTATACCAACATTTATTTTGATTTTTTGGTCATCCAGAAGTATATATTCTAATTTTACCAGGATTTGGTATAATTTCTCATATGATTTGTAATGAAAGAGGAAAAAATGAATCTTTTGGAATCCTAGGTATAATTTATGCAATAATATCAATTGGATTCTTAGGATTTATTGTATGAGCTCATCATATATTTACTGTTGGTATAGATGTAGATACTCGAGCTTATTTTACTTCAGCAACTATAATTATTGCAATTCCTACAGGAATTAAAATTTTTAGATGATTAGCTACCATTCACGGTATAAATTTAAATTTTAATCCAACTATATTATGAGTAATTGGATTTATTTTTTTATTTACCTTAGGAGGGCTCACAGGAATTATACTATCAAATTCATCTATTGATATTATTTTACATGATACTTACTACGTAGTAGCCCATTTTCATTATGTTTTATCTATAGGAGCAGTTTTTACTATTTTTGGAGGATTTATTAATTGATTCCCTTTATTTACAAATTTAATATTAAACTTAAAATGATTAAAAATTCAATTCTTTATAATATTTATTGCAGTTAATTTAACATTTTTCCCTCAACATTTCTTAGGGTTAAGAGGTATACCTCGACGATATTCAGATTATCCTGACTCATACTTAATATTAAATATATTATCATCTATTGGATCATTAATATCAATATTAAGATTATTAATATTTATAATTATTATTTGAGAATCTTTATCTTCAAATCGTTTATTATTATTTAACTTTTATTCTAAATCATCAATTGAATGACTACAGAATTACCCACCAAAATCCCATTCTTTTTATGAAATATCTATTACTACACATTACTTAATATAGTTTTAAACAAATAAACTTAGAATTTATTAAAAAATTTCATTAATTTTATTAAGAATTTCTTAATAAAGTGTAATCACAATAAATTTAAGCTTTATTAAAAAAATATTTTATTTTTATTAAGATAAATTTTATATAAAAAAATATCTAACTGATTAAAAATTAATTTACTCGATTCTGCTTCTCCTTCTATATTGTTTTTAACATATTTCCATGAATATAGGATAATATTTATTATTATTATTTTATCAATAATTATCTATATAATTTTAATTCTTATTTATAATAAATTTTATTCAACTAAATTTAATGAACAACAAATTATTGAAATAATTTGAACAATTATTCC
This sequence comes from Platygaster equestris, assembly GCA_030522785.1. Lineage (NCBI taxonomy): Eukaryota > Metazoa > Arthropoda > Insecta > Hymenoptera > Platygastridae > Platygaster > Platygaster equestris. Next base: position 9,410 of record JAPYZK010003247.1, on the reverse strand, counting down.
AAGAATTATTTTATTATTTTTAGCTATCCCCTCATTAAAAATTCTTTACCTTCTTGAAGAAATTAATAAACCCAATTTAACAATTAAAATTTTAGGTAATCAATGATACTGATCTTACCAATATGGTGAAATAAAAAAAATTATATTTGATTCATATATAATTAAACTTACCACAAATAGAAAAAATAATTTTTATCGAACACTTGATGTTGATAATACTATAATTATTCCCTTATATTCTATAATACGATTTATTGTAACATCCAATGACGTTATTCACTCATTTACTATTCCATCTATAGGAATAAAAATTGATGCCACACCAGGACGATTAAATCAAATATCAATAATATCAATATATTTAGGAACATTTTTTGGACAGTGTTCAGAAATTTGTGGTACAAATCATAGATTTATACCTATTAAATTAGAAGTAACTAATATAAATAATTTTTTAAATTGAATCAATAAATATTAAATAAATTTAGTTAATTAAAATAATATTAATTTGTCATATTAAAGTAATTTATATAAATAATTTAATTAAATAAATTAAGTAGCTTAAATAAAGTAATAATTTTTTAAATTATTTTTGATTAATAAAAATCCTTAATTAATACCACAAATAATACCAATAAATTGAATATTATTATTTTTAATATTTATATTTTTATTTTATATATTTAAAATTAAACTTTATTTTTTTTTTTATTATAAAATAAAATCAAAAAATTATAATAATAAATATTTATTATATACTTTAACTTGATAAATATCTTTTCCATTTTTGACCCAATAACTTCTAAAAATTTTTCATTTAATTGACTTTCATCAATTTGTTTAATACTAATCTTACCTTATTTAATTTGAATTATTCCAAATCGATTTTCTATATTATATAAAATTATTATAAATTTTATAATCAACGAATTAAATATTATTTTACATATAAAATCTTATTTATTAACTTTTTTTACTTTATTTATTTTTATTAGACTAAATAATTTTATAGGATTATTTTCTTATATTTTTACATCTTCCAGTCATCCTTTAATATCATTATCTTTATCTTTAACTATATGATTAAGATTCATAATTATTGGATGAATTTTCAATCCAACCCATATATTTACTCATCAAGTTCCTAAAGGAACTCCTGAGATTTTAATACCTTTTATAGTATTAATTGAATTTATTAGAAATTTTATTCGACCTTTAACTTTAAGAGTACGATTATCAGCTAATATAATTGCAGGCCATTTACTTTTAACACTAATTAGAAATAATGGTAGTAAATTAATAATAATTCCTATATTTTTTTTAATTACAATTCAATCAATTTTAATAATTTTAGAAATAAATGTATCATTAATTCAAGCATATGTTTTTACAATTCTAACATCCTTATACTCTAATGAAATTAACTAATGAAAAATATACCCCACCCATTCCACTTAGTAAGAATTAGCCCATGACCTTTACTAACATCTATTTCTTTAATAAATATAATTATTATAGTAATTAATATTTTTAATTTTAATTATTCAATAAAATTTCTAATAAGAGTATTTACATTAATTTTATGCTCATACCAATGATGACGAGATATCATACGAGAGAGATCCTTTCAAGGATCTCATACATATAAAATTATTTTACATATAAATAAAGGAATAATTATATTTATTGCATCTGAAGTAATATTCTTTTTTTCATTTTTCTGAGCATTTTTCCATATAATATTATCCCCAGGATTAGAAATTGGGTCAAATTGACCCCCAATAAATATTTTCATTTTTAATCCATTTAATCTTCCATTGTTAAATACAATTATTTTATTATCCTCAGGATTATCTATTTCATGGTGTCACAATTCTATTTTAAATAATAACTTCTATCAAAGAAAACTAAGACTTATACTAACTTTAATATTAGGAATTCTATTTTCTTCATGCCAAATTATTGAATATCATACATCTATATATTCAATCAATGATAGATCATTTGGATCCACCTTTTATGTAACAACAGGATTTCATGGTATTCACGTTATTATTGGAACAATTTTTATTAGAATTTCATTCCTTCGATTAATAATAAATCATTTTTCTAAATTTCATCATTTTGGATTTGAAGCCAGAGCTTGGTATTGACATTTTGTTGATATAGTATGATTATTCTTATATATTTTTATATACTGATGACCTTTTTAATAATTATATAATATAAAAAATATATTTAATTTCCAATTAAAAAATTTAATAAATTTAATATAATTGTTTATATAGTTTATAAAAAACATTATTTTTTCACAATAAAATAAATTGCCCCCCTTAATTTAAATTTATAAATAAAATTTATATTAGGATATTAATTAAAAATAATATTTAAATTGCATTTAAAAATTAATACAAAAATATTATATCTTGAAATAAAATTTTGAATTTCTAATTCAAATTATAATATTAATTTATTATTATTTCTTTAAAATTTTAAAAATAAATATATTTTTTATAATAATAATTATAATAATACCTTTATTACTTTCTACAATAATATTAATTATTAACTTTTTATTAATAAAAAAAAATAACAAAATACGAGAAAAACTATCTACTTTTGAATGTGGATTTTCCCCAATGAGAAAATCTCGATTACCATTTTCTATTCAATTTTTTTTTATTTCTATTATTTTTTTAATTTTCGATGTAGAAATAACTATTTTATTTCCTACAATTCAACCCTTAAATCCCATTATATCTTATTGAATAATTACCTCAATTATTATTTTCATTATCCTACTACTAGGATTATTTATTGAATGAATAAATAATTTAATTAAATGATTTTATTAAATTAATAGAAAATTTAAATTCTTATTTATATTTTCAAAATATAACTTATAATTAATTAAATAAATAAAATAATTAATTTCGACTTAATTTTTGATAATAGCACTATCTATTTATACTTTAATTGAAACCAAAAAGAGGTTAATTATTGTTAATAATTAAAATGAGTAAAATTCCAATTAAGTTATTTTTAAAAGAAATTCTTTCTTAATATTTTCAATATTAAATTTTTTATAAACTATTTAAAACAACTTACATTAAAAAAACTACTATAAAAAATAACATAAATATATTTATAATACTAATAAATAAATACTTAAAATACAAGCTCTTATATATTAATTTAAACAAATTAACCCTATAAAAATTTAACCAACCTTTCTCTAAATATATAAATAAACTTATTATAAAAAATAAAATTTTTTTAAAAATTATTAAAAATATACTAATACCATACATTATATTTAAATACAATATAATATTAATTAAAATTTTTATTTTTATATAATAATTATTATAAATATAATTAATTATAATACCTAATAATATCCCTATAATAATAATTATAATAATAAATAATTTTATCAAATATCTTATAAATCTAAATATTATTATAGAAAATATTATTTTACTAAATAATATGCCTCTTATTAAAGAATTTATAAATAAAATTACTATGGAAATATTTATAAAATTTCTATCTTTTAATTCTATGTAAAAACTATACTTTATATATATTATATTTACATAATATAATAATCGAAATGTATACATAACAGTAAACCCAATAGAAATATATATAAATATTATTACATAATAATACCTATTATTAATTAATATTAATTCTAAGATAATATCTTTAGAAAAAAACCCAGATATAAAAGGATACCCGCATAAAGCTAAATTAGCACAATTAAAAAATATTAAAGTTAAATAAAAATTTAAATTTAATCTTCCTAAAAATCGTACATCCTGATTCCTTATTATTGAATGTAAAATTAAACCAACACACATAAATAATAAAGATTTAAATAGAGCATGAATAATTAAATGAAAAAATCTTAATAACTTTATTCTTAAACATAATGTTATTATTATCAATCCTAATTGTCTTAAAGTTGACAAGGCAATAATTTTTTTAAAATCATTCTCTATATTTGCAATAAATCCAGCCATAAATATAGTTATTATTCCTATAAATATTATTAAATATTTAAATTCTAAATTTTTTTCTATAAAATTATAAAAACGTATTAATAAATAAATACCAGCTGTAACTAAAGTAGAAGAATGAACTAATGAAGAAATAGGAGTTGGAGCAGCTATAGCTGCTGGTAATCAAGAAGAAAAAGGTAACTGTGCTCTTTTAGTAATAAAAGCTATTATTATTATAAATATTAATACCCTACCATAAAAAGAATAAAATAAATAATTTCAAGATCCAATAAATCTAAAAATACTAATAGACATTAAAATACCAATATCCCCTAATCGATTAGTCAATAATGTTAATATACCTGAGTTAAATGATCTTCATCTATTATAATAAATTACTAAACAATATGAAATTAACCCTAATCCATCTCACCCTAACAAAATTAATAAAAAATTTTGACCTATAATTATAAATATTATTGATATAACAAATATTATTATAATAATTATAAAACGAATTTTATATAAATCATTATATATATAATCAACTCTATACAATAAAATTATTGAAGAAATTAATATAACCACTCTTATAAATAATAATCTTTTATAATCAAAATAAATAATTAAAGAATTTTTTATCCTAAAATAATTTAATAAATTTACTTCTATAAATAAATTAATTTTCAACAAAATAAATTTTATTATTAATAAAAATATTATTACTCATAATATTAATAAAAATAATCTCATATTAATATAATAAAAAATAAATATAATTTAAAATAATTAAATTTCTTTAATTCCACAAATTAATATTTTATATAAACTATTTAAATAAATAAACAATCATATCACTATTACACAAAAATTTATAGGAATAAAATGTATAAATAATAATAAATACTCATCAATAGAATTATTTATATATTTATTAAAAAAATAATTTAAACCGTGTTGTGTATAAGAATATAAATAAATACTATACAACCCCCTAAAAAAAGATATAATAATTAACATAAAAATTATATAAAAATCTAATTTAATTAATCTTAATAATAAATAAATCTCAGAAATTAAATTTAAAGAAGGAGGGGCCCTCATATTTATAACTCTAAATAAAAACCATATTAACCTTATTTTAGGAAAATAATTAATTAAACCACTATTAATAATAAATCTTCGTCTTAATAACCGCTTATAATTTAAATTAAGTAAACAAAACAATCCAGATGAACAAATACCATGACCAATTATTATAATTAAAAATCCTAATAAACCTCAATAAAATATAGATAGGCCCCCACATATTATTAATCCTATATGAACTACAGATGAATAAGCAACCAACATCTTTAAATCAATTTGATTCATACAGATTAATCTAATTACAATAGATCCAATTATAATTAACCTAATTAAAATTAAATTATAATTCATATTTAATATAAATAAAATTAAAAAAAATCGTATAATACCATATCCCCCTATTTTTAATATAATTCCAGCTAAAATCATAGACCCAAAAATAGGGGCCTCTACATGAGCTTTTGGTAATCACAAATGAATAAAATAAATAGGTAACTTCACTATAAAAATTATAATTATTAAAAAATAAAATAACACATTTTTTATAAAATAAAATTTATAAATTTTATTTAAAATAAAATTAAATGAATAATTTTCAATATTATAAACTATTAAAATTAACAAAAAAGGCAAAGATATAAATAAAGTATATATAAATATATATATAATAGATAATAATCGCTCAGGTTGATACCCTCAACCTATCACTATTAGTATAATAGGAACTAAAGATACTTCAAAAAATATATAAAATACTAAATAATCTAAACAATAAAATAATCCTAACAATAAAAATATTATTAGTACAATTACATTAATAAAATATACACTATATAATAATCTATATCTAGATATAATTATTAAAATAATAATTCAAAATAATAATATAATTATTAAAAATGAAATTTTATCAATACCATAATCATTAAATAATCTAAACCACACATTTCAACTAAATGTATTTATATTTATAAATATAAATACTAATATTAATATAAATAATATATTTTGTACATAACATATTAATACAAATTTATTTACAAACATAACTATAAAATATATTCCTAATACAAAATAAATCATTTCTATCATATCTTCAATCTAATAAATTTAATATATTCAATACCACATATACGAATTATTAAAACTATTAATCCTAATCCTAAAACTGCTTCACACACTACTAAAACTATATAATATAATAATAAATAAAAATTAATCCTAATTATATCTAATATTAATCTTAATAAACATAAATTAATTAATATAATTATTTCTATTAATATTAAAAAAAAAATTAAATGTTTATAAAAATAAATTATAAATACTATAATTATAATAAAAAAAAATAATAAATATAAAATCAAATTTATAATTATAATAGTTTATTTAAAACATTAATCTTGTAAATTAAAATCATATATTTATATTTATAATTCTATATAATTTTAAAAAAATTATTAATTTTCTTTAATATCCAAAATTAATGTTTTAAATAAACTATTTTTAATAATAAAATTATTATTAATTAATTATTTAATTATATTAAATATCATTTTTTATAAATTAAATTATATAATCATCAACCTAAACATCTTATTCATTATTTTTATTGTCAGATTATTATACAATTTCTTTAATATTCACCCAATAAATTTAAACATAATAATTTTATTAATAATATTAAGATCTATTTTATTTATTTCCTTCTATAAAATATTTTCATGATACTCCTTCATAATTTTTTTAATTATTATTAGAGGATTGATAATTTTATTTATATATTTTATAAACTTTTCTATTAATGAATACTCAGTTACTACTAAATATTTATATAATATATCATTAATCAAAATTAACGTTTTAATAATAATTTTTTCAATTACCAATAACATTTTTAATTTAAATATTATTTTTAATAAAATACCCCCATTCTTTTTAACTGAAAATTTAAATAAATCTATCTTCTATTTACTAATAAAAATTAGATTCCAACAATCAATTATATTAATTACCTACTTAATAATTTTTTTAATTGTAATTTCATATTTATGTAAAATAAAAAAATTAATAATTCGACAAATCAAAAATTAATAATGAAAAATATTATAAAAACTCATACTATTATTAAAATTTTAAATAATTCTATTATTAACTTACCAACCCCAATTAATATTAACTTATGATGAAACTTTGGATCTTTACTAGGAATTATACTAATAATTCAAATTATTAGGGGGTTTATATTATCCATACATTATTGTAATAACATTAATGAAGCTTTTAATAGAATCATCCACATAAATAATAATATAAACTACGGATGAATAATACATTTTATTCATATAAATGGGGCCTCAATATTTTTTATTTGTATTTACATTCACATTAGACGAAATTTATACTATAATTCATTTAATTATTTACAAACCTGAATAATCGGAGTAATAATATTACTAATATTAATAATAACAGCTTTTATAGGGTATGTTTTACCCTGAGGTCAAATATCTCTATGAGGTGCAACTGTAATCACAAACTTAATATCAACTATTCCATACATAGGAAGAAATATTGTACAATGATTATGAGGAGGGTTTTCAGTTAATAATGCAACTTTAAATCGATTTTTTTCTTTACATTTTATTATACCTTTCATTTTATTAATAATAATTATTATACACTTAATATTTTTACATGAAACAGGATCTAATAACCCCTTAGGAGTTAATAGAAATTTATATAAAATCCCATTTCATAACTTCTTAACTTTTAAAGACACAATAAGAATAATTTTCATAATATTTTCACTAATAATATTATGTTTAATATATCCTTATTTACTAAGAGACCCTGAAAACTTCAATCCAGCCAACCCTATAAATACCCCCCCTCATATTCAACCAGAATGATATTTTTTATTCGCATATGCTATCTTACGATCTATTCCTAATAAATTAGGAGGGGTACTAGCTTTAATTACATCTATTATAATTTTAATAGTAATACCCTATTATAAATTAAATAAACTCCAATCAACAAAATTTTATCCTTTAAATAAAATCTTTTACTGACTATTTTTAAATACATTCTTAATTTTAACATGAATTGGAAGTCAAATTGTTGAAGAACCCTTTATCATAATTAGACAAATATATACTATTTTTTATTTTTCTTATTTTATTTTTAATCCAATCATATTTTTTATTTGAAATAACAAAATCAATATTTAAATATATATATATATATATATATATAATATATTATAAAATAAAATATTTAATTATATAAAACATAATTAAATAATTCAAAGAATTAGGTAAATAATTTAGTCAAACCATATATATTAAATAATCATATCGCATACGAGGTAAGACACCTCGAATTCAAACAATAAAAAAAACTAAAATTATTCAAACAACATAATAAATTAATAGCCTATTGTTAAATAATATAAAACTAAACATTATTATTAAAAAAATAATATTACCATACTCTCCTAAAAAAATTAATCCAAACCCCCCTCTTATATATTCAATATTAAATCCAGACACTAATTCTGACTCTCCCTCTACCAAATCAAAAGGAGTACGATTTAATTCAACTATAAATCTAACAAATAATATTAAAGAAACTCCTCTAGAAATAAAAAATATCAACATATATTTTTGATATAAATAAAAATAAAAAATATTAAATCTCTCAATTAAAATTAATAAACTTAAAATTAATAAAATTAATCTAATTTCATAAGAAATAGTCTGACTAATAGATCGTAAAGATCCAGTTAGAAGATCATCCTATAATTATTATAGGATAAATATTTAATCTTAATAAACAAATAAAAATTAATATTGAATAAATTAAACTCAATTTTATAAAATAAAAATAATATAATAATCACATTACTAAAGAAATAAAAAATATAAAAATAGGACAAAAATAATAATAATTTAAATTTATTATATTAATATATAATCTTTCCTTAGTAAACAATTTAATACCATCCCTAAATGGTTGTAATAAACCCTTAAATCCTACTTTATTAGGACCTTTTCGTAATTGAATATAACTTAAAACTTTCCGTTCTATTACAGTTAAAAAAGCAATTCTAATTAAAACAATAACTATTATAATAGCATAATTTAATAAATATAATAACAATAATACATAAAGAAAACAAATCTTAAGTTTATTTTTAAAACTTTTTAACATACTTTTTAACATATTAATAAAATTATTTATAAACTTAATTCCTTTCGTACAATAAATCTAAATCAATTTAAAAATAAAATCCAATCTGGCTCACACCGA
>JAPYZK010003246.1:0-12346 GCA_030522785.1 Platygaster equestris | reverse complement strand
CTGGCACAGTATTACATACCCGCGATCGCTTTTTCATTCTGTCGCTATATTAGTGATCCGCAATCGCTTTTTCTCTTTCACATAATAAGAAATCTCCGAAATGGAGATAACTGGAACCACGGAAATATTAGAATAATCTATAATCAACACATGATTAAATCTCGATAACTGTAGTATCGATTTTGCATCACCTGTAAAAAAAGGTGAACCTAACCTAAAAACAGTCCGAGGGCTGTTATTGCGCACTCACTTCACAGGCTCGAAAATCGATAATTCAATAAAGGGATTGTGAAAAATAGCGTGCATTACTCGGGCTTCAGTCAACAAATTCAACTCTCGGGTGAGTGCTTCCCTCGCTACGCTCAGGAAGCAAACTTCACCCTCCGTTGCATTTGTTGACTTTCAGCCCTCGTTATGCAAATAGCTAAAGAAATATCCTAGAATCATGAAAATTACGTAATATTCACGCAAATTTCGAATATTCCTATAATTTGGAGGATTTGGGATATTTAAAGTATTTCAGAATTGTGAAAATTTCGACTAGTTTGACAATATTGGTGATTTCTGTACTTACTTAAAGTTTACAGCATTTTCTCAATTTTCAGAACATTCGACAATTTCAAAAATTTTCAACACTTTTGTGTATTATTACATTGTCAGAATTTCGAATATTTTGGAATTTTTGAAAATATTCGAAAATAATATGATCATCATGAAATTCACGCAAATTTTCGAAATTTCGAAATGTTTAAATATTTTCGGACATATTCGGCATTTTCAAAGATTTCAGGAATTTTGGAAATTAAGAAAATATTTCGAAACGTCGAAAATTTGGAAATTATAGGAATTTAAAGAATTACGGAAATAGTAGAAAAAGAGAAGAATGTTATAGAATCTTCCGAAACGGTGGAGAATATTCAAAAATCACAAGAATTTCGTGAAATATTGAGTAATTTTGGAAATTTTTAGCAATTTCCAAAATTTTGGAAAAATTGACTATTATCACAATTTCCAGAAATTTTAGAAATTTTGGAATTGTGAAAATTTCGATTAAATCTTGACGATTTTGGCAATTTTCAGAATTTATCAAAAATTCACAGTATACATAAAATTTTTGTAATATTCGTTAATTTTGAAACAACAGAAGAATCACAAATATCAGTAAAATTTCGTTCCGTTTACAAGAATTTCAGGAACTTTAGACATTTTCGGAAATTTCGACAATTTTCACAATTGTACGAAATTCCGAGAATTTCGTATCTGTGAGATTTTAGGAAATTCTAATAATCCGATAATTATTCGACGATCATAGGCATTTCATAATATGCACGGAAATTTTGTGAATTTTTCGTTCCGGCAATATTGGAAATCAAAAAAAAATTGACAGCATTTTTGATAACTTCAGTATATTCACAATATTCGAAATTTCCAGAAACTTTGAGAAGTTACAAATTGAAAGAAATGTGAAAATTGTAACGCTCATTGCGATTCCGTATATTTCTGATAAGTCGCAGCATTTTACGAAATAATGATAGAGTCGACAATGTTAAACATTTCCGAAAATCTGGAAAATTTTTGAATTGTCAGAATTTCAAATATTTTGAAATTCTCAATAATATCTGCGAACATTAGGAATCAAATGAGATTTACGTAAATTTTGAAAAATTTCGTCAATCTCGGATTTTTTGAAAAGTTTTCGGCATTTTTGAGCATTTTATAAATTTAAAGAATTTTGGAAAGTAGTGGAAGAAGATAAGAATGTCATAAAATTTTCGAAACCATTGAAAATATGTTAGAATCAGAAGAATTCCGTGAGATTTTCGGCAATCCCCTCAATTTTCGGCATTTTCCAGAATTTAGGACATTTTGACGATTTTCACAATTTTGAGAAATTTTAAAATTTCGGAATTGTAAGATTTTTCGAAATCCGAACAATTGAAGAAATAGCCAAGAATCATCAGAATTTCGTAATATTCCCGCAAATTCTAGGAATTTTTATATTTCCGGCGTTTTTCAAAATGTTGGAGAAATTACGGCATTCTTCAAAATTTTAGAAATTCTAACAATTATTGGAATTTTTAGCAATTTGAATAATTTTTAGATCGTTAGAATTTTCGGAATTCTGAAAATTCCGTCGATTCTGGAAATTTTCGAAAATTCACGACTGTTTTAAATATCTTGAGGAATTTGATGATTCCAATAATTTTTAAAAATTTCGAGAATTTTTGAATAATAAGAATTGATGATATTTTCGAATTTCTAAAAATATCCGAAAATATTAGGAATTTCCCGAAATGTACGCAAATTTAAAAAATTTTGACAGGTTTAATTATTTTAAAAAATTTTTAGCATTTTCAAGAATTCAAACAATTTCGAAAATTACTAATATTTAACGAAATTTAAGAAATTCGAGCATTATGAGAATGTCGAAAATGTAAAAACTTTTGAAATAAGTTAAAAACTTGTTGAACACACGTATTGAACACTTTTCATGAGCACACTTTTAATCCGGCATCGAACACTGTAATCAAAACGCCGGAGAAGAAAAGGATGGGGCGCCTAGTAACTAAAAAGATAGAAAAACGTTGTTTTTAAACTCACCAACGATTAGGTCACTCACAATTGAGGAAGAACGAAATCGCGCACGAACAAAATCACGACACACAAAAATCAAAGAATTCTGTAAAATTTTGAATGGATGAAATTATATATTTTATCTTATAAAATATGAAAATTGGAAGTGGAATCAAAATCCAATTAGTTAATCAACGAAATCAAACAAGTAGACCTACAAATTTTGAATGCTCTTGCAGTTTTCAATTCGAACGCATCGAGACACAGGAGCAAACTAGAAAACTCGTGAAAATATGGCGTGAATCCACGTATTTTCCCGATGTTTTTCCGAAATAGCTGAAAACACCGTTCGAAAAAACGGTTATGAACCCTCAAAACCACCGAGTAACAACAAAAAAGTGATGATTCAAAGTTGATGGACTGAAATAGACATTTGCTTAACGCAAAGTCATTTCACGATTCACGCAGCAAAACCGAATAAGTCATCGTCGGCACATTATTTGCGACGAGTTTACTGCTTTGTTCGAATGCATCATTCACCCTTCCGGAGATTTGGAGAACTTCCCAAATCGCAACAATCACAGCGATGTGTATGGAAAATGGCAGAGCTCTTTTGTTTATTTTAAAGAGCCGTCACTCCAGACAATAGGATATTTTATCAGCGAGACAAAGTGAAACGCCTACTCGAAAAATGACTCATAGAAATTTCATGTCAAATTATCGACAGCGTTCTGCTTTTGAAGCGACCATTTTTTTATCGTGTTTGTATCCGTGAGTTTCAGTACTTCATTCAGCAACGATTTAATTTACTTCTCACGGCAAACTCAAAATACGGCAATTTTACGACACGAAGAGAACAAATTTGATCGGAAATTGTTTTTGACCTAAGTATTCCGCTACTGAATCAGCAATAGTTTACTGATCATTGATAATGTCAATACGGTCATGATAAACAGAACACGAACTTTCTGTAACTTTGTGCAAATGTTACCATATATATTCATATACTCTTTCGAATTAACACAAAAGTACAGTATAGTTGTATAAACTAAGAAAATTCTCATGGTTGATTGAACTGATGGTTATTCCGTGTTATTCGAAAGACACTTATGTACATAAGTAAGAAGACAATTGGAAATGAGAAAATTTATCTTTTTGTTGCAATTACTGATTCATATCAAATGACTCATATTTGTAAGAGAATTATTATATACGCAGTATAGATAAAGTGTATTACTTCCAATGAACAATTTTTGAATTTGTTGATAGTAATATAATATTGCAATAAGGTGCGATATTTAAGGCGACAATTTGATATTCGTCCAGCGAGAACTTCATGATCTTGCGGGCCACGAACCGCGAGGCCAAGAATCGAGTTCCCTAAATTTTTTCAATTTTCAACTTACCAAACTAAAAATTCGGTTTCCTCGTTCGAGGCATTTGCATCAATCGCGCTATCACGCTCGAGTCGCGGAAAAAGAGAATTTTGCCTCGTGTCCTAAGGTAGTCGTGGAGGGGGTACCCGAACAACCGAAGCCGCAAGCGCCGTTAAGGAAAGCAAAGCCCAAGCTACTGTTATAAAGAATTGATTAAATAAGAAAATATTCGCGAAATGAGGAATTTTCATTCATCATGAAAATATCGGAATCCGAAAAGTATCTATTTATTGTTTCAAGAAGTTGAAATATTCAAATTAAATGGGAAATAGATATGCAAATGTCTCTGTCTCTGTATCTGTTTCTGTCCTTGTCTTTCTCTCTGTCTCTGTCTATGTAGCTATTCCTGCATTTATCTCTGTTTACGTCCCTGTCTCTGTCTAAGTCTCTGTCCTCGGCTGTCTTTATGTCTCTGTCTCTATTTTTGTCTATGTCTCCGTCTTTGTTCACTTCTCTGTCTGAGTCTATCTATGTCTCTGTACCTCTTACTATCTCTGTCGCTCCCTCTGTCTATGTCTTTTTTCTGTCTTTGTCTCTGTCTTTGTCTCCGGCTCGGTTTTTGTCTCTGTCTCTGTCTTAGTTTCTGTCCTTGTCTCTGTCTCTGTCTTTGTCTCTGTCTTGGCTCCTGTCTGTGCCTCTGTCTCTGCCATTGTTTCTAATTCTGTCTCTGTCTTTGTCTTTGTCATTGTCTCTGTTTCCGTCTCTGTCTTTGTCCTCGTCGTTGTCGCTATTGCTGACGCTGTCGATAATGCTGTCGCTGTCGCAGTCTCTGTCGCTGTCGCTGTGACTGTCGCTGTTATTAAATAACGTATTACGTAATAACATTACGTGATACGTTAAAACTTATATGATATTGGAATTTATTGCAATATTTAACGAGACAAAAACAATAAATCTGTCTTTGTCTTCGTTTTTGTCTATATCTTTGCCTTTGTTTTTGTCTTTGTCTCTGGCTCTGTCTCGGTCTATGTCCCAGTCTTTGTCTGTGTCTCTGTGTCGGTTGCTATCTTCGCCTCTGTCTCTGTTTCTGCCATTGTCTCTGTCTCTATCTGTGTGACTGTCTCTGTCACTGTCGCTCTCGCTGTCGCTGTCGCTGTCGATGTCCCTGTCGCTGTCGCTGTCGCTGCCGCTGCCACTGCCGCTGTCGCTGCCGCTGCTGATGTCGCTGTCGCTGTCGCTGCCTCTGTCTTCGTCTCTGTCTCTGTCACAGTCTCTCACTCTGTCTCTGTCTCTGTCTCTGTCTTTGTTTCTTGATCAGTGTCAGACTTAGTCTGAATATCATTATAAGTCACAGTCACAATCACAGTCACAGTAACAGTCTCCGTCTTGGTCTCAGGTATTGGTATTAGTAACTGCAGCAGCATCTGCATTTTTATCTATATACATACTACTTTTTTTATTTTCATCTGTTTTATTATCTGTACATTCATCTGGGAAATACACATTTTTTCGGTAGAACGGAAAATCTGAAAAGATATTGCTATCGACGATATTTCATGGACCTAAGACGTTATCCTCAATAATATCGATTTGGAAAAAATTCATAAAATTTGTGTCAGTCTGAAATATGTCGTAGTCATGAAGCTATTGTTCGTTTAGCGAAGTTGTGCAAATCACGTGAAATAGTGCGCATCGAGTACTCCAACAAAATATTATTTCACATAATCTCAGAATTTGAAAAATGTTTTATATTTTGCAAAGTTTAATATCTTTTCTAACATTGTCGAATGTATAAAAATTTTACGAATTTGGAGAGGCCCCGAAAAATGTGACACTTCTGGAATGTCTGATAATATACTATATTTTAAGAATTTTTCGCAAATTAAAGTAATTTCTTGATCTACGTCCCTATCAAAGGTCATTCGTGTACGAATCAATATCACGACTTTGATGCAAGGTTCTAGTATGAGAAAAATAGGGTTGTTTCGTGAAACTTGAGAATATCAGACTTTTTAAAAATTTTTCGAGAAATATAGTAATGGGGAGATGAAGAGTTTCTCATTCTCCGGCAGTTATAAAAAAAGTCTGGAAATTATAGTTCTCCACGAAGCTGTCGCAATCCTCATGAAATCAGAAGGACAGTGTTTTGCGTTATGATAGCTGGATTCCGGAACATTTTGAAAATTTCTAGCAATTTCAAAATCTTTCAAAATTCAGTATATTTCCGGGAATCGAGAAATATTTGAACTCTAACCGAGCTTCTGCGAGTATATCATATTTCAGAAATTTTTTATGATATTTAATTAATTAAAGTGCTATCTTACGACAATGAAATATTGTCTCATATTTATACGTACAACTTTACACCAGTGAATGATATTATTATTCCAAATTCGACAGTTGCTAGGAAAAAGGCAGCGTGAGCTTCCACTCGTACCTCGCAGCGTCTATAATAAGGCAAAAAAATGCAACCAAGGAAAGCAGGGGTTCTGCTAATCAAAGTATCACGACATTTGGTTATTGCCGCCGAAAAAAATATGCCTGAGACTCAAGGCATTCCCTCATCGGTGGTATGCAATGTCAACCCTCGATCTTTTTATCTGCGCTGCACAACGTTGGTACAATTTTTCTGTTCTCATATGTCACAGTTGATCCTCCGTTACCTCGCTGACCCGACCGGTCTCTTTCCTAGTTCTCGCGGCTACCTCAATCGCAACCAGCGGACTCACGCTGTCGCCCGATGGACATAAGCGTTTTTCGTCACTCGCAACATCAGTTCACGCGTAAAAAATCTTCTCAGCTCGCGCATTCGGATGCGGCAGAGAGCGAACTAACCCAAGCGAACTCTTTGACTGCGGATAATTGGAATACCCCCCTTCATCTTTTCTTAACGAAATTTTCCACATGTCATTAGACGACGACATGTATATTTTTTTCCGAATAAGCCCCTTCGAATATTCCGTAAAAAAAAGCCACCCTTTTTTCATTGCGCCTTCGTTAAATCCTCCTTATCTTTAGGCAGCAATACAAACGCCTTAGAAAGTAAAATATCTGTCCATGTCTTTCAAGGCTGTTTGAAAAAAGAAAACTTGGAGTTAACTGAGAAATTTATCGCTTATAAAATCATTCGATATTGAATGGATTTGATTTGCACCTTTCACGTTAGAACTCGAAAATGTCTCGCAAATCCGCCGCACGCTTCCGTTTTTTCCGCTGTCATCACTTGACAAAAATTTTCCAATCAGGTCATGGCATTCTTCTCCAAGGTGTATTTCTTTCAAGCTCAATCGGTTTTCCGAATCTTCGGAGTTGATATTCCTGAATTGCGAAAATAGAGGCAAAGGCTTTTTTGAAGAATTTCTGACTAGTTCCGTGAAAAATCGAGAATGTTTTTGCAATAAGTGAACATGAGTTGCAGGATCTTGAAAAATAATGTTGATGTTGTTGGACTTCCCTTAATCGTTCTCGAGGAAAGCTAAATATGCTTGCATCTCGAGATCGATAAGAAACTCCTCTAATTTGTGAATTTTTGGCCCGTGTTTACACATTTTTTTCTTCCATTACCCGAACAAAAAAGCATTCCTGTAACGCCGGCAGTATAAGACAGTCTTTCGATAGTGGCATGACGTCCGAACCACCGAGTTCCGGAAAACTTGATAAATTTGTAATTTCAGCCTTAAACGGCTTGAACAAATTGTGTCAAAATTTTCCAACGATTCGCAAAATTTTAGTGTTTTATCATCGACACTATCGACTTCTTGACAATAAGATCCATGACATTTTCGCGAGGATGTTTTAAAACAAATGCAAAAAGGAGCGAACGCAGGGCATAAAAATGATGTCCGGGTCTGTCTTGAGAAGGTGAACTCTTAAAGTTATTCTTTCCAACCATAACCTGAACATTATTGCACGCCACTGCCAAAATATTTAAAAATAAGATGACATGTTGATTCATGAAACTTTGGAATTGTGTAAACAGACTGTACGCATCTTAATTATTTGCGTCCAACTCTATCAATTTCCCGAAAACTGTCTCACCGTCAAGTGTTTCGAGTTCACCATAGCGCGCGAGAATGGTCATGTAACTCCAATTATTTTGAGTCGACTTCTGGATAAGTACCGTATACTTGGTTCACTCTAACTTCTTAACGCAGCATCTCTCTTTGTGAGAACCAATAACGTTACGAACAATTCCTGGAACTTTACGCACGCTCGTGGTCATTCGTTAAAGGACGGGTTCCTCAACTTGTTTGCAAAAACTCAAAACTGGATCCATCGCCACGAATTGGATACCCAGTTCACGTTCTGATCAAACATATTCGATCTCAATAATTTCGATTGAGTGTTGAAAATCATTTATGCTTTCATTAATTTCTCCAGAGGAAATTTTGTCAATTTTTCCGATATTTTTCGCGACACATTGCGCTTTGTGGTAAGTTTTTGGTTGTGGTGATTAAGGCTGAAAATTCCCGCTTTGCAACTTACTGTCCCGTTGCATGCAAGGCAGAGGGATAAATGACAGTCTCCAGGAACCCATTATATCGAGGACATATAAGCCTCATAATAAGTCCACGCTACCGCAAACTTAGGTAAGTGGACATTTTTTTTTATTTCTTGCACCGGATTTCAAATCTACAAGCTCTTTTTAATGCCGCTCAGTTGCGATATGGAGATTGACTTTGGAACTTGAACTCAAAGTCAGTTTAGTGTCACAAGCATGACAGAAAAATCCTTGTGGTTTCTCTAATCATTCCAAGCAACTGTTACTATTATCTCCTGTACCTATAATATCTTCGACAAAAATCGGACGACTGAAAGATTCTATGATGGGTATAAAAAAGTGTACTGTGGAGTAATTAGGGGAAAACTGACATCAAACCTAATGTTCGAGTTTCTTCAATAAACACGAATATTGCGCAACCTGCAACTTAGAACAAGAATTTTGAAAATTTTAGAAATTTTCTGTTTTTCGAAATTCTATAGAATTTTGTAAATTTTGACAATTTCAAAATCATTCGAAAGACATAACAATTTTATATCGACGAAAATTTTAGGAATTGAAGATAATTTCTGAATCTCGAATCATTTTCTGAATTTCGACAATTCAAACAATATTGAAAAATTAGGATCATACAATCGAATGTACTGGAATTTTGTGAACTTCGACAATTTAAGAGACCTCGTAAATTTTTGTGAATTCACGGCATTTTTCAGAATTTTAGAAAATTCAACAATTTTGGTAATTTTTCAAAATTTGGAGAATTTTCGAATTGTGAGGATTCCGAATATATCGAGATTTTCGAAGATTTCTAGTCATATTGAGAATTTAGAAAATTTACGCGAATTTCGAAATTGTTGACAGGTCTAAATATTTTTAGAAATTTTGAGCATTTTCAAAAATTTTCGAGATTTTAGAAATTGAGAATATTTTCTAAAATTTGGAGAATACGGGAATCATGATAATTTTGAAAATTTAGAGCATTTCGGAAATAGTCGACAAAGATGAGAATGTCATAAAAATTGAAATACTATAAAAAATATTCGAAGGTCATGAGAATTTCCTGGAATTTTCTATAATTTCGGGAATTTTTGGCATTTTAAAAAATTTTCAAAATTCTGAATATTTTCATAATTATTCGGAAATTTTAAAAATTTCCTAATCGTCAGAAATTGGCAAATTTTGACAATGTTGCAATTGAATAAATTTTGAGAAAATTCACGGCATTTTTTAAGATTTTTAAGAATTTGACAAATTTCGGACTTGTTAGAGATTCAAAATTTAGAGCTTCTCAGAAATTTGTACAATTTAAAGGATATTCGATATACATAAGAATTTTATAATATTGACGCAAATTTCGGAAATTTTGATGATTCTAGTGATTCCGGGAATATCAAGTAGTCCAGAATTGTAAGAATTTCGACAATTTTTAAAATTCTGGCGATTTTAAGAATTATTCAAAATTCACAGCATTTTCTGAAATTCTAGAAAATTCGACAATTTTCTGAATTTTCTAACATTTTGTAAATAGCTAAATTGTAAGAATTTCAAATATATTAATATTTTAAAAAATATACGAAACTATTAAGAATTTCCTAAAATTCACGCAGATTTCGAAAATTTTGACTAGTTTGAATATTTTTGGGAATTTTCGGCGTTTTTAGGTATTGTTAAAATTTTTTCATTCCAGAATATTTTCCAGAATCTTGGAAATTCGGAAATAATTAAAAAATTAGAAATTCGAAGAATTTTCAAAATAGTCGAAAAATATTAGAATGTCATAAAATTTCCGAAACTTTAGATGATATTGAAAAATCATGGGGATTTCTTGGAATTCCTGAAAAATTTCATTAATTTTTGGCATTTTTGATGATTTGGTATTATTGACAATTTTTACAATTTCCAGAAATTTAAAGAATTTTAGTATCGTAAAATTTTCAATAAAATTTAAACAATCCATGCAAAATTTGGGATTATTGAAAGAATAATGACATTTTTCTAAATTTTTAAAGAATCGAACAAATTCGGAAATCTGCGAAAATTTGGGAAATTTTCGAATTGTAAGAATCTCAGGTATTCTGAAATTTCCAAAAATATCCGGAAATGTTAAGAATTTCATGAAACAAACGTTAATTCGGATAATTCACACACTTTTGAATTTTTTCAGAAGTTTTCGACATTTTAAAAAACTTTCAAAATTGAAAGTGTGCTGAAAAATAATCGGAGGAGATTAGAATGTCATAAAATTTTCGTAACAATAGAGGATATTCGGAAAATTATGAGAATTTTGTAGGAATACCGGAAATCCCAGGAATTCTCGGCATTTTTAGGAATTTCGGAGATTTTCACAATTTTCACAATTTTCAGAAATTATGACAATTTCGGAATTGTAAAAATTTTCAACAAATTCTAACAATCTTGACGATTTTCAGGATTTTCGAGAAATTCACGGCGTTTTTCTGAAATTTTTGAAAATTCGACAAATTTGAAAATTTTCAGAAATTTGGAAAATTTTCGAATCGTGAAAATTGCAGATATTTTTAAATTTCCCGAAATATTCGGAAATATCAAGAATTCCATGGAATTCACGTTGATTTTTGAAATTTCCACAATTTTAGATTTTTTCGGAGGTTTTCGAAATTTTGAAAAATCTTCAAAATTTGAAGAATTTCGGATTATAGTCGGAAAAGATAAAACTTTCATTAAATTTCTGAAACAATAGAAAATATTCGAAAATCATGGAAATTTTGTGAAATTGCAAAAAATTCTAGGAATCTTCGGCATTTTTCGAAATTTCAGAAATTTCGACAGTTTACACAATGTTCAGAAATTCCGACAATTTACACGAATTTTAGAAAATTGAAGAATTCCGAAATTGTAAGACTTTTGGGAATTCCTATAATTTGGAAGATATACGTCGATCATGAGAATTTTATAATATTCACAGAAATTTAAAAAAAAATTTTTTTTAGAGATTCTAGAAATTTAGAAAAATCAGCGGCATATATCAATATTTCGAAAATTTGGACAATATTCAAAATTTTCGAAAATTACGAGAATTTCGGAATCGCGAGAAATTCGGAAATTTCGACAATTCTGGTGATTTTTGAGATTTTCTGAAATAAACGGCATTTTTCGAAATTTTGAAAAAGAAGACAATTTTCAAAATATTCAAAAATATGGAAAATTCCTGAATTGTCAGAATTTCAGATATATTGAAATCATCGAAAATATTTGAGAATATTAAAAATCGAATGAAAATCACGTAAATGTCGAAAATATCAGATATTCCGATTTTTTCGTAAGTTTTTGGCATTTTTGAGAATTTTGGAAATTTTTACAATTTTGGAATCATTTGCGAGACATAATGATTTTATTTTTACAAAAATTTTGGGATTTCAAGAAAATGTTGTGATATTAAATATTTTTTTAATTTTGACAATTGAAACAATATTTGAAAATCAGAATTATTTCATCAAATCAACTAAAATTGTGTAAATTTTGACAATTCCAGCGATTTTTGGAATTTCTCTTAATCGACGGCATTTTCCAAAATTTTAAAAAACTCGAAAATTTGAAGAATTTTTTAAAATTTGGAGAATTTTCGGATTGTAAAAAATTCGAATATATCAAGATTATTATAGATATTTAAAAATAGTAGAATTTCATGACATGAACGCAAATCTTAGAAATGTTCACAGGTCTGAATATTTTTGGAAATTTTCGGCATATTCGAGAATTTTTAACATTTTAAAATTCAAGAATATATCTTAAAATTTTAAAAATTCGTGAATAATGAGTGTAATGCTCCGAGCTAGTGCCAAGGCACGTAGGTTCGAGACGTTACATAAATAATGCAGGGATTTGGTTGTAATAAAGAAGTCAACACTGAGTTAAT
>JAPYZK010003245.1:0-13465 GCA_030522785.1 Platygaster equestris | reverse complement strand
AAACTGAGCGTGAGTGAGTAAATAGCTATAGGTCGTTAAGATGAGCGTGGGCGAACAGCTTATTCGCCCACTAGTGGGCGAACGAGTTCATCACTTGCACGCCATATGTCAACAATCAGGTAATCCATTATTTCGTCTACTCTGAGCAGGGCCACGAAATTACATATTTCTTGCGAGCATTGAATAAATAGTATATTTCTCAGCGAGTGCAGAAGAAGCTTTTTTTACGAATGTGAGGTTTGCAAGACAAGCCGAAGGCGAGTTTTGCAAACCTCACATTCGTAAAAAAGCCTTTCTGCACAAGTTGAGGACTATATTTTTTCCAAGAAAATATTTTGAGCCGTGGATAAAATCGCATTTTCTCCACGGCGTTGAGAAAATGGTATTTTCCGTTTTTTGGTACAAAAACCTCGAGAATAGTGTGAAATTTAATAATGCGTGCGAATTTTCAGCGGGCGGAGAATGAACGTTACGAATCAACAGTTTGGGGCCCAACATGCGATTCTTTCGATTGTATTTTGACTTCCACGCCACTTCCAGAATTTTACATTGGGGAATGGCTCACGTGGGACGAAATGGGGGCTTATTCGATTTCACTTGCGACCACTTTTAACGGTCTCACGCCACCCAAAATTTACCCTTTCATCAGACAAAGCGACTGGTGAAAAAAAAAAAAAACTGAATTTGTAAAACGTTTCTGCAAAAACTCCATATGGGGAAATAACAGATTTTGCGACTAGTGTGACAATCATTCTTCAAGGAATTTTAGGTTTCTAAAACGAGCTGGAGGCAAATTTTAGAATCATATATGAATTGAAAAATCATTAGCACATTAGTTCCCTAGCGGCATGAAAAAAACTGTAGAAAACCGCGTTTTTTACTGTTTTTTTAGAAAACCGATTTGAGAAACGCCTGAATTTTAGAAAATCAAACCGAAAGAAGTCGGGAAAAGTAAAAAAATGCAATTTTTAAATATTTCGAAATTGTCGCAAATTCGCGAAGTTTTCAGTATTTCCGGAAATTTTCAGTTTTCCAAAATTTTGAACTTCTTCGAAAATTTCATAACTTTTAATTTGTATAAACTATTTATAATTTATGAATTTTTATAAATTAACGAATTTTCCAACAGTTGAAAATTTTTTATATTCTCAAAAAATGTTACCGATTTCCGAAATTGTAGAAAATTTTTTAAATTTCTACCAGTTTTGACATTTCTTAAATTCATAAAAATTGCATACTATCCGAAGATTCTAAAATGTTTCCTGTTTTCCAAATATTTTTAACTCAAATTATTTGAGTTCTTCAAATAATTCGAAACTTCAGAATTTTTTATAAATTCTCATTTTCTTACATCTTTCATGTTTATTTATTCTTTTTCAACGTTTTTATTTTGTTTTTTCAATATTGTGAGCGTACTATTTTTATTATGTCTCTTCCAATAAATTATTAATAATTTATTTATCTTTTGTAAAAATAAAATTTTTCGACTTTAATCGAGAAGATGTAATTTTTCGTGACTCCCAATTTTTAAGATATCCAATTAATAGTGCTGGAAGCTCTTAATTGGAACTAACTAATTTTTTGCTTTGCCCAATTTCTTTCAGCTCAATTTTTCGAAATCGGTTTTGGTAAAAAAAACCGTAAAAAACCAATAATTCGGTTTTTATGGTTTTTTCGATGCCGCCAGGGTTGCAAATTATTTTCTCTAGTAATTTTGATCATTATAAGAACTGAACAAAAAATTTTAAAGTTCTAATTTTTCTTTTCCCACAGTGTTGGATAAAAAATTTTCTTTTTCGCAGGCAAGCACTGAAAATGAAACTCGAGGCCGAAGAAAAAAACGGAAACTCCCGAAATGCTTTTCACGAATGATGGAAAATTTGCTCCTCTAAAAAACTCGCAACCGAAGACCAGGACTCATAATAAAAATTAATTTTTTACAGAAAATTAAAATTCTAAAGAATTAAATGACGCCACTTTCGAGCTCAACCCCTGTAAAATTTGTTCTCCATTCCGCAAATAAAATTCGGTGTTACTTGGCATGTTTTTCGAGTTCAAAAATTTTTTTTGTATAAATACCTAGCCTAACCTAACCGTTAATAACAATTGTGATTGACGGAAAAATTACTGCTCTTTTCCTATGGATCGAAATCAAACTATTGTTCACTGATGCAACCACATCAGGGAAAGGGTTGACTAAAAAATGCTGACCTCAAGTCTTCCAACCCCATATTTATTTCGGCAGCGCCATTTATATGAAAAAGTACGACACCATTTCTCAAGTTGGATACACTTTGAACGTAGAGAAAGGGAGAGACAATGAGGGCAATGTATAGTGCAAAAAGGACGACGAGAAAATACAATATATTATTCAAATATAGCGTATAAACTTAATGATAAAAAATATGAAAAAACTCGCGTCGTTAATAATATATTCATCGATCCATAACAATAAAATACATATTCAACTATTCGATAATAGACGAACTCGTAAAAAATCTGCTCACTTAACTTATTGTACGTTTGCACAAAGTGTCCTACAATCTAAAAAAATCTCAATTATCATTTACAATCACAGATTCGTTGCGACGATAAAACGTTCAAAAGGATCAATTTTTCTCGGTTCATGAATTATGGGACACCATGTACAAAGTGGTCGGAAAATAACGAAATTCTCATGTTTTTCGCGAGATTCCTCAATTCCTATTGCGATCGATTGTATTGAAAATAACGAAAGCTTATTCTTTCTGAAAATAAATTTTTTCTCAAGTTTCTCGTTAAATACGATATTTTTATACACTTTTGCAAATTTACAGCTTTTTCAGAGATGTGCAAATGCGGCTCGTGAAGTTGATTGTATCCCTATTTTTAGCCTAATACCTAGGAAATCAACAGCCGTTTTATTTCTCCATTTTCTACGAGATTCTAATTTTGTCTCGCGTTTAAATTATATAGTCTGACTTTTTTCCTACTTAATTCTATACATTTAAATTTACTATGCTTACTGGAAATTAAAGTCGATACGGTTTTTTATCCGCGATCTACGAAAAAACAAATTTCTCGGGTGTTCACTGATTTTGGACATTTATTTCGCTGTACTCAAATTTTTGGGAATTGAAGAAAATCCGTCTACAAAAATGTTGAAATATAAAAATTCGGAAATTTTAACATATTGTAAATGACTGGAATATTTTACAAGTGGTAAAAAAAATTTGAAACCTTGGAATGTCGGAAAGAAAAAATTGATTAAAAAATTAAAATCATCAATTAAATTAAACCGTTGATAAAGAAACTAAATTGAGTCGATTAAAAAATTATTGGAAATTTCAGATACGGAAAATTTGTTTCGAAGGTTCGAAAAATCAGCAAAACATTTACTTCATCAATAAATTATGAAAAAATATAATTAATAGTGGATGTAAACAAATAATTCATTAATAAAATACGATTTACCTTAAAAGGACATAAATTGAAAGCATTAAATTTTTATTTGCCCTACCCCTCTAATTTTCCAACAAACCGAAATGTCTCAATTTTTTGAAATTTGAATAGAATAAAACATATTTTTTATTCAATGCTTTACCACAACATTAAAAATCGATCTTTGAACACGTAACAAACAGTAAAAAGGTCATAACTGACAAAAAAATGCAGCTAAAACTCAAAAATTCCAAATCCAGTGAGCAGCTCCTATTCATCAAACGTGATTTTACGTGCTATAACATCGATCAATTACGAGATTGGCACGAAATTTCGAACCACCATCCAAAAATCGCTACCCGAAAATTGTCCTTCCCCATTATTGCGACGAAAACGCCATTTTTCTCGATAACGATCCGCGAAAAAAGCGCCGCGTGTCATACACGTGCTACTTCGTTACTATTTACAGCTCCAAGTAGATTTAGGAAAGTTTAACAAAATACGCTTACAAATCTGTCGCTTCGATTTTTTATACAAGATGTCTCCCAAAAAACCAAAAATTTTCAGCTCGAAGGAAGATCATTTTCAAAATGCCCTGATGGGTCAGAAGGAACGTCTCCTTGCGTCCCTTTATAAGACGAAAGGAACGCTTGAAAATTGAAGAGAGGAGTATATTTTGAATTTTGGAATTTCAATGTTATAATATCGTAATTCCTGAATTTCTTCATGAAAATTTCGACATTCTAGCATTTCTTATAGAATTTGTATTTTCTGTCCAGTATTTCAATTTTACGAGTTTTCGAGGATTTTTTTTTTATACTTTGGAATTTTTGAATTTAATGAAAATGTTCTAAATTTATAATGTTGGAAATTTTGACTGTCAGATTTAAAAAAAAAATAGATTTTAGAATGCCGGAAAGTATATTATTTACTTGGTTAGTTCTTTTTTAAATTCAAATCTGTGAATTTGGGATTCTAAATATTCGAATTTTTGGATATCTGAAATTTACAACTTCGGATATGTTCGAATTTATTTTTTGAAAATTTTAAACTTTTGGAATTGTCGTGTTCTTAGGACTTAAAAATAAGAATTTTCAGGCCTTTTGATCGGAATTTTTTTTCACCAGATCCAAACACAAAAAAGGTCGATTCTGTAATCTATTGTTTCGTGGACTATGAAAATCGAAAAAATTTCGAATTCATAATATGAATTTAGAATTTTCAAAATTTTCGTTTTTCACTTTCTCGAACTGAAATTTTCGCACTCGTTAAATCTGGAACTACCAGCATTCCGATTTTTGAATTGTATAAGTCATAAATAATTATTTACAAGTCTTCATAATGTAAGAAAAATCAACTGAATCAAAATACAAAATTTTTACACCCTTAAAAATTCCAAAAAAATTAATTTTAAAGCTCTAAAATGCGAATCCTCAAGTTTTTCAAATTCCCAGTCTCAAATCGCAAAAATCCAATTTTAGAATTATATTTCTCAAATTCCAAAATTGTGTAGTCTAAATTTTCAAGCCACTAGAATTTTGATTTTTTTATGTCTCAAACATCAGACATTAAAAATTTGAATGTTCAAATGTTTAAAGTTAAAAATGCCAAATTTTCATAATTTCCAATCTTTGAAGTTTTTCGATTTTGGAATTGAAATTACGGGGGGGGAGGGGGGAGGGGGGCACTAAAACATCCCTGTAGAAATTTGGTTTTCAGATACCTCTTGTAATCCTCTAGCAATTTACAAACTCAAAAATTTCTAAGCACAAAAACTCTAGAAATCTCTCAAATTTTCACTAAATAATAATAAAATTCCCAATTTTCAAAATCATCTGAAATGAATCACTGCAACTTATTGTAAAATTCATAAAAAATTTCCTTTTGCGTAATAAAAGGTAACAAAAGGAAATAACCTTTTCATTCCTTCTGATCCTTCAGGGTGCATAACAATAGTAAACCAAAGTAAAAAATCATAATTCAACAACAATCACTTCCAATCTGAATCCCCGTAAAATAATTAAATGAAACATTTGTACTTTAGCAGTATAGAGCAGTCGTTTGTATATTAGTATAATCATTATCGTTATTATCATACATATTTTTGTATAAGTGTACGTAATTATACGCGAAAGTGAAGAAAAAAAGGTTTTTCGTGTATATTTACATACATATACACAGTATAAATCTATGCATCTATTCATCAATGTATACGAAACTTATCTATAATTTACACATAGAATCAATGACAAACAAAATATCTGCTTTTTATCGCACGACTTTTCGTGCAACCCAAGAAAAATCAGATAAAATAGCACCACGCGATTCTCGAGTATTTAAGATCCATTTTCACGATCTAAGGCGTAAAAGGTGGGAGCGGGTTGAGAAAAAATTTCTTCTATGGCCGACGCAGCTAATCTTCCATAATCGCTAATTAAGTCGCTACTGAATTAAGTATTTGGCCCTGTATGCAACCGGAAAAATTGGCGAAATTTCAGGACTAGAAAATTTTGAAAGATCTAGGATATTTCTATATACTCATATATTTCTCGAATATATTATATTACGCGACTCCTTACGATGATATTCCGAGGTCGGACGACAACGAAAAATCGCGAAAGAAAAAATCTACAAAAATCACGCCGACCTCGAATCCTTCGATCATATTGATGTTTGCTTCAAAATTATTGATATATCTATATATTTGCATTATATTATATCGTATAATATCCTTCTTTTCTTGCTTTATTCAATATATTAGTTAGGTATGATATGTTTATTCACAACTTGATGTGAGCGCTTAGAGTTGTATTCCCTTCGTTTAGTGTCATGGAGATATATCTATTACGTCTTAATATTTTATAATATCGATGAAAATTCCTTATCAAGTACAACGGTCACGTGGGAAAATTTTTTTTTATTCTACGATTTATGGTGTTTTATGCGGATGTTTTGATACGTGGGTGGGTATTCGAAATATACATCGATAGTTGGAAA
The DNA here is from genome assembly GCA_030522785.1 of Platygaster equestris. NCBI lineage: Eukaryota > Metazoa > Arthropoda > Insecta > Hymenoptera > Platygastridae > Platygaster > Platygaster equestris. The sequence continues at coordinate 7,048 of JAPYZK010003245.1, read as the reverse complement.
TATTTCATTTATAATGATGTTATCAGTAATACTGATAAGAATTTGGGTATGTTTCTGATAAAAAGAATGTTTGAAAATTTACAGCAATTTAGGGGAAAATGGATTCATTATTAAAATTTGGAAATTTTGATTAGGAATTAGATAATTTTTATCAGACTCTTTCCAAATTTTCGTAAGTTCTTGTTCCTAATTTTTGAAATGAGAAATTTCATACTCTGGAATGTTCTTTCTGAATATTAGAATTTCTGCATCCCAAAGTTTATGAACTTTCGAAATGTTGAAACTGCAAAAAGTTTTACATTTTTATGTTTTTACCAATTGTACAGTGATTCCGATAATTTTGTAACATGACTGAGAATATTAATATATTTTTTGATGTTTTTCTTATAATTGGTTTGAAAAATGAGCAGATTTAATGGAACTATCATTCAAAATTGTGTATTATTCCGAGGAATTTTCAATAACTTTAATTAAATTTCGATCTTCAAATAGTTCTGTAAGAAATCGTCTAAACACATATGGACACTCATACTTTGAAAATTCCAGAATCCTACAGTAATTCTCCAAACCTTAAAATTAATAAAGTTCCTCGATAATTTACAAGTTATTAAAGTCAAAGATAACAATTTCAACGATACAAAAATACCACTAATCCATTTTCAAGCGGAAAACGTGTTTTCCAGAAAAAAAAAAAGTTCTGGCCATACGCTGGGAGCGAACCCAGGAACTCGAGGTAGAGCACTCGACACGTAATCGAGAGGTCCTGGGTTCGCGCCCATCATATGGCAATAATTTTTTTTTTTTGAAAACACATTTTTCGCCTGAAAGTCGATTGGTGGTCTTTCAAAATCGTTCAAATTTCTCGATAATTTCAAGAATATATTTAAAATATTTCAGGTTATTTAACAAATTTCCGAAAATGTAAAAAAACTGAGACTCATAAATTATCAATATTTTAACAACTCTCAAAATGCTAAAATTAAAAAAAAATCAATTCTCTCTCTCAAAAAAAAAAAAAAAAAAAAAAAAAATCTAAAATTTCGTCATGTCAAAGAAATAACATTAAAAAAGGAAAAAAAGTCTTTTCTTCCAGCGCCTCATGGAGTGGAAATGAACACATCCAAAAATATGCAAAAAAATTTTCAAAACCTCTCCGCTCATCTCCAACCAAAATCACACCCACCCAAGTACCAACACATCATCCAAAATATCATAAATCGTTCTTAGCAGCGAAAAAATCTATTGACGCATAGTTTTCTCATTGTCAAAGATGATCCGCCATCCAAGAACCTCGGCACTCGCGTTCCAAACGATACCCCAACAGTTAAATTAATATCACACAACGCTTCAGAAAAACAATCGTCCCCCACTTAACAATCTACGATATGTATCATATATTACCAATGCTTGCTCGGTTTGTTCTCGCCCTCGAACACGAAAATTACACCAGACCCACGACTGCCGAGGTCCGGGATTTCAAGAGCTACGATATCGAATATCCTACGCAGAGTAATAAAAATAGAATTGCACAGATTGAGATTCGCGGCGCATGCATCTAAAAAGGAGACGGTTTATCGTAGTGGTAAAATTTTCTCATTTTTTCTCGAAATAAATGTTCCGCGCGTGGACGACGCTGACGATTGTTAGTTGTGCTCGCTTTTTTTTCGCCTTTTTTCATTTTTGAGTGATACACGAAAAAGGGTCGAGTTTTCGGGACGTTTTTTTTTATTCTTCTTTCGAAAAACGTGAGCCTCGAATTTGAGCAAACGATTTTGCGGCCACGAAGATCGCGTCGTTGCACTCGCCTGAGTCGGCGAGCCCCGGAACAATGATTATCCTCGCATTGTCGGAAACGTCTTCGTTTATCGAGTTTTCTAGAATTTTAAGAGGGACTATGTTCGGAGGGGTTTTCGGATCGGGAAGAGAGCGCTACTGCCCGTATTTGTATGAATTCGAGTGCTTGGAGGAGTTTCAGGCCGATAATCCATTTCTGTCTCGATGATTTCATTGCCATAATTTATAGCAGTGTAATGACTGTCATTGTACCATGATTGCAGCATTTGATTCGTACTGATTTTACAAACATTGTATTCGACCGCGATTGTATTACTGTATGATCATGTATGAATTCGTAAATTCGTTAATTCTGACAATTATTCAAAACTTTTAAAATCTTTACATTTTCTGAAATCATCAGAGTTTTTGAGGTTCTCGAAATTTCCGGAATTTTTATTATTCTCACATTTTTCAGAATTCTTAGATTTTTCACATTTTTACAAAATTTTGTGAGATTTTATATGAAAAAAAAAAAATAATAATAATTTTCATGATGGAATTGATTCTTTCGATTTAACCCATTCGATTTTTGGCAATTAAATGTTTTTTGGGAGAAAAAAAAAATCCACCGAGCCGGGAATCGAACCCAGGACCTCCCAATCTCATGTCGGGTGCTCTAACCAATCACCAATCCGAAGTAGCTCAGTTGTTAGAGCACCCGAAATGAGATTGGGAGGTCCTGGGTTCGATTCCCGGCTCGGCAGATTTTTTTTCTCGCAAAAAACATTTAATTGACAAAAATTAAATGGCTCAAATCGAAAAATTAAAATTATTACTAACCCATTGACAATCCACTCCATCGAATATAAAAAAAAAATTCAAAACTCTTATAAATGTTACAACCACGCTACAATGATTCCAACACCATCCAATTGATGAAAAATTGGTTGAATCAAATGTACAGTCAACGTTAGCGTGTTCGGTTACACTTCGAACGCAGGAGATGAATAATATTCTCTCGTTCTCGTAGACGACGTACCTTTTCACTGCAGATCCTCCTCGCACTTGGGAATGTCGAAAATCTCAGCGAAGAGGGGCGGGAGCTTGAGTTTCGTCCAGTTCCTCCTGAACCAGTCGAGGAGGTTGGCGTGCCTGGCGCCGAGGGCGCGAAGTTCCGGTATCCTCTGGGAGATGCCGGAGATCCCGGGGCAGCCCTCGCCTGCGGCGTTGTCGTTTCTGACCAGCCTCAGGGCCTCCAGGAGTCGGTCCTGGAGCCTCTGCACGGCCTTCACGTCGTTCAAGCCGGGCCGCTCGCCCAACAACACCGCCGCGGAAAATATACCGAGCTCCGCGTCCGTCAGCTGGTGCGCGTTCAATGACGCCGTGAATTGGAGCACTGCTGATACGAAATCCGGCTGTGGAAAAATATGAATTGAGTGATATATTTTTTCGAACATTATTTTCACTTATTTTTCAATTTTAAAAATGTATTTAAGATAAAAAATTGTTTTTTGTTCAATTTACGAATCGTTGAAATCTTTAATTCTGATTAAATTACGAACTGATAGAAATTTTGTTGAAAATTTGCTTTTTTTACGAAATGTTGCAGGAAGGTGTATTTTAGGAAAAATTAAAGAATGTAAAAATCTTTGGAGTATAGAGTTTTTGTGAAAGTCCTAGACATTTTTCAAGTATTTAAGACTTGGAAAATTTGATATATTCGCAAAATTTTGAAGATTTTCAAATCTTGACAGAAACTCGGGGTTTCCGATAATTTTAGAATAATTGTCAAAATTTGAAAAGAATAGTTGTTTTTTTATTTCAGCGAGAATTTGCTTCTTTTGCAGAATGTTGCGGAATACTGGATTTTAAAACTAATCGAAAAAATGTGCGAACTATAAAAATTTCAATTTTTTTTTCTTGAATTCAGACAATTTTCGAATGTTTCTTAAAACTCGGACAATCTACAATTTTTTTTTATGAATGTCAAAATCTTTAAATCTTCGCAAAACTCTAGATATTTTTCAAATTTAAGAATTATCGAAATTGTGAAGAAAATTGCACATTTTACAAGACTGGTCATAAATCTTTTTTTTTTATGCGAAATTTTGCAAAATTTTCAATTATAGCAGAAATCTCTCAAATCTTTGGCATCTTAAAAAAGTTGAGTACATTTTAATTTCTCACAAAATCATGCCAAGTTTTCAACCTTCGCCAATGTTGAAATTTCACAAAAATTAAAGTATTTTGTTCAATAATTCAAAAATTGGCAATTTTAAAAAATTTGTGAATCTCTTAACTTCTACAGTAATCTTTTTTTCTTGCGAAATGTTATAAAATTTCTAATTACTGCAAAAATCCAAAAAATTGACGAATATTACAATTTTGTGAAAAGTTTCAACATTTACAAAAACCTAGAAAATTTTCAATTCTTCCAAATTGTGCACAAAGTCTTCACAAAATCTAAAAATTATCTAAATTATACAAATTTTTTTAAACTGAAATAATCATTTTTTGCGAAATCTAGCAAAATTCCAGACTCCATCAAATATTAAAAAACAATCCGCAAAAGTTCAACAATTTCAAAAATGTTCTTAAGTGCGACGGACAAACGCCAAACTCATCGACAGGGCCAATTTTACTAATTTTAAATAATTTTTGTCATAACATAATGTCAAATGAAAAGTGGATAGGAAATTTCGGAAAATCGTTATAATTTTGAGCAAATTCGAAAATAATCATAAATAGATTTCAACTTATTCAATTTCTACATCTTTCATTAATAATAAACTTATTCAATTCAAGTATGATAAATTATTCATATGAATTAAGTTAATATTATTAATTATAATATCCCTAGTGATCCTAGTTTTTATAAAAACCTTATAAAAAATGTTTATAACAATGTTTATAAGGTCGGTTTTATAAAAGTTCTATAAAATTTGCATTTTTTTTAAAGTGGTCTTATGTAAGTTTCATGAAAAACATTTTTAAAAATACGCAAAAAATTTCGAACTTTTTTTGGATCATTTTGCTAATGTGCGTGCCATTTTTCATCAGCTTATGAGGTTCTAGCTCAAATTTCATTCCGAAAGTAATTGAAAAATTTTTTGGAGGCAGCGGGATTTGAACTTGCGACCTTTGCATCAGAAATCCGATAGTCAACTTTCTTGTCCATCAAATCTACATCAATTTGGATGCTCATTTTTCATTTGAGTAGAAGAATTTTCACATCCTATAAAATCATATATTTTTACGTTTCATAATTGCTAAAAAAACTTTACGAACATGATTTTCTATTCCCTTGTGTAATAAAAACATATCAAATACTATTATAAGAGAAATTCCTTACATCAGGAAATTTTTTGTGTGAACACATGAAATTTTCTATAAAAATCGCGAAGTTTTTATGAAAATAAAGGTTTTATAAGAAAATGTGAAGAATTTTAATTGTTTTTATGAAAAAAAAAAAAAAAAAAACAGATGAATTGTATTAAAATTTTGACAGATTTTACTGAAAAATTTTTTTATAAAGTTTTCCTAAAACCACTTTAAAAAAATCGAGAATTTCATATAACTTTTATAAAATCGACCTTATAAAAAAACGAATTCATATAAGTAATTCACCGATTTTACAAAAATTATGCCTGCTTTCATAAAAACTACAATCACTAGGGATATATACATCTTCCTATGATTTAATTTCGCCTGCACTATCAATCTCACTTCGTAAACAACTTCCATTTGTTGCCTCGTGATATAAGTCCCGTCCTCGAAGGTCATCGAACCATCGGTGGTCATTTTTGAGATGTGACTGAGCCAAATTTCAAAAAACCCAACTTTGATCAGTATCAGTTGATCGTCCTGGGAAAGCTCGCAGAATCCGGGCACCCTTTTCGCGAACTCGACCACCCTTTGGACCGAGGGCGTGACCCTGGTCGCGAATTGTTGCCATAGCCAAATTCGGTGCGATTCTACAGTCTCGGCCGTCGACGAGGCCGCTTCCGGGTAAAAAAAAAAAAAAAAAAAAAAAAAAAAAAAAAAAAAAAAAAAAAAAAAAAAAAAAAAAAAAAAAAAAAAAAAAAAAAAAAAAAAAAAAAAAAACTATCGATTTTTTTTCCAAAAGTTGGATTTAGTGATAAAATTAAATAATATCATAGATTTTTAGTTTCTTTATTGCTTAATTTTTCATAATTACCGATTAAATATTGCAATTTTGAATCCAGCCGTGAAACGCGACGTGATGGTGTGACGTCACTAGCCTGTGTCATAACCGTCATCATACAGGCTAGTGACGTCACACCAAAACAGAATAAGTCCATTGTGGCCCAAACAAAATTTGCAACTCAATTTATTTGTCTCATTTGTCGCGCTATCCATCGTACCGTCGATTTACTGCACTGTTTTCATATATTTTTTGACATTTCGACGTGTTACCTAGGCTAGTGACGTCACGGCAAGATGGCGACCATCTCGGAGCTTTTTGAATAATGCATTTTCTGAATTTCGATTTTGGAAGGCAAAATTAATTTTCAGTCGTTAAAAATATTTTTCTGAGTGTTTTTTCAACCTCTAGCCAGCTGGAAGCGACGAGATTACGACGCCAAAACATCTCCAAAAGGCGATGTTTAGGCGAAGTTTTAGTCACTATGTGAAGTCTTCAAAACATTGATTTCAGAGTGTGTTTCGAACAAGATGTATTGAATTTGCATTCGGTACAACCTTAATATCAGCAGGGCCACGAAATTACATATTTCTCGCGGGCGTTTAATAAAAAATAGCTCCTCACCGGCATGATCATGGGCTTCCTCACAAGACCCCGCGTCGATTCCTCGGTGAATCCGCAATGCGCGTGGTGCGCCTGCGAGACTTGCAAAATGACGTCGTAAGTCGCGAGTTGCTTGCTATCGGCGTCCGACTGATCGGCCTCCACCACCGCCGCGGGCGGCACCCGCAACACCGTATTTTGGCTCTGGCTGTTATTGTTATTGTTATTATTATTATTATTGTTATTGTTATTGGTGGTGTTGTTGTTGTTGGCGGTGGCGGGGGCGAGTTGTTGGCTGCTCGTGGTGGTGGTCGTGGTGGTGCTCGTCGTGCTCGTCGTCGTCACCGCCGCCTCGTCCGGCCCCCGTTCCCGCGACCGCTTCGGCACGCGGCCATACCGCACCGCTGAAATTTTCATAGATTTTCCTACATTTTCCATGAGATATTTGTGGTTTTATTCACCCGAAGGCAAAGAACTGCGGTTTTTGGAGCTTGGGAGGAAAAC
>JAPYZK010003244.1:0-12356 GCA_030522785.1 Platygaster equestris | reverse complement strand
ACGAGCGACTCGACATATATCGAAACGTCAAACTCCCCAACCCTAACCTCAAAATGACAAAACTGTGTATTGCTGCAATGTTTTTGTTGTTGTTTACAAGAGTGTCGAATACAGTCATAATCAATCCCGATGAAAATCAAAGCAACGAAAGAGATAAATAGTTTTTAACTCCCTAGAGTACGTAGCAAAGCTCTAAGGGTGATTGTTGCGTTAATCAATCAGGTAACTCATTATTTCTCGCGGTTGTTGAATAAAATATTGTGTGCGAGTAGTTGGAGAAATCCACTCGCGTGTTGCGACACTCGCTACGCTCGTGAGGCAATCTCCACGCTCGAGGAATCTCCTCTTTCTCCCACTACTCGCACAATATACTATTGATTGGAGTATTTATGTTGGGAATGCTCTCTATTCCCAAAAATTGTCGCCGCAGCCATATCTTCATCACCTTCTGAAGAAGAAAATCACGAAATATCTTCTGGAATGAACCATTCCCGTGCATGACTCGAAATATCTTCTTTTTTTTGTTCAAAATTCACTTGCAATTCGTATCCTCCGAACAAGACATTTTCAAGCCCAAAAATACTTTTCTGGCGCAAAAAATCAGGTCAACACCTGAAATTGTAGAATTTTGCGATGTATCTTTCATTTATTATCGCGATATTTTTTAGTCTTTAATCATCCTTTGATTTAAATGGACATGATATTCACTTTCATTTAATTTCAAATGAATGTGATTTAAAATTGAATAAAAGTGATTATTGTTTGGACGCCATGTTGATGTGTAAATAACTTCAGTTTAATTCCGGTGCGGATTTTTTCGTTACGGATACAATTTTTAACCAATTTGAACACGTTAATAAGTGTTTGAAAATGTATCTGCTATGTTCTTGATTGTTCTGATGGGCCATATTGTATTGCAAAATTTCGGAAAAAGTTTTCCGTACGATAATCCACCCAAACCAATAATGCAAATTCATTCGTTCATCTCGAACGCTTCAGTAATACGTCCCATGCTTTTTGATATTCAAATAATGACGGAAATAGTGATCAGGGCTTTGCCCTAATGTGAAAATTTCTAAGCTGTTCGGAACAGTTTTTTGCAAGCCAAAGTGTTTGAAGCTGGAGATAGAGTGATCCATCTTTTCGTTCAGTCATGAGTGTTTGTTTCCAGGAGTTTTTTAACATCGATTTAACCATCTTCAGGGCTTTTTTTTATATAAATAGTGATATCTGGAGGGGTTAGTAAGGAATAAGGACAATTTTTTTGTGTGAAAAATGCCAACAAACGCGAATTTGAAAGATTCAGGCGTTTTCGGGATCGCTTTTGTGAAAGAACCGAGAAAAGCTGCAAAGATGAGCTGCGTAAATGTTTCGGCTTTTCGCTTTCGATCGTATGGAACTGTCGATTTCTTTCTGTCTTCGTCTTTGGCGCCAAACTATTTAAGGTTGGGTTGATGGGTGATGTTTTTTATTCAACGCCCGCGAGAAATATGTAATTTCGGGGCCCTGCTGAGAGTAAGGAATAGTATATTGTGCGACTAGTGGGAGAAAGAGGAGATTCCTCGAGCGTGAAGATTGCCTCACGAACGTAGCGAGTGTGGCAACAAAAATGTGGCTTCGAAAAATTGTAAAAATTCGTGATTCGGCAATTTTCCGTCGGTTATTCATAATCTTGAGTATCATTCGTGTCGTAAAGGTACATGAAATACCCGAATAAATGAAAGCGATCCGATCCAAGATCAAAATTGATCCGGATTTCTTAACTGTCCTATAAATTCGATTTTTTGACAACTCCAAACCGATCCGATTCGGTTCAGATTATTCTAGCACCGACAAAAAGAAAAATTCGGTTCGGATTTTTCAAGCATCGAAAAAGTCCGGATCGGCTTTTTGGAGCATCGAAAAAACTCGATTTGGATCGGATCATTCACGGGAACGGGATTATTTTTCCACAGGCCCGAAAATGAATGAAGCCCGCGTCCGTCTGGCCACCATCGACCACCTCCTCGCCACCTGCAAAATGATCAACATGGTTGAGAAGCACCGGGAAAAACTTCGACAGTCCGGAAAATCCAACCACACGATCGCTAACGTCACTATTGAAAGCGTCGAAAAATCCCCGCGCGGCAGCATTACTTTTCCCAGGATTTCGGAGTCGAGAAAAATTGAGAACATCAATATCGTGCTGCCCCCGAGACCTGCTCCTTTGGACGTTTCCACTGACGACGACAGCAAATCTGTTGAAACCATCGACACGAATGCCCTGATTTCCGATGACGCTTTTGACGATACGCTTTCGAACGAGAACGGGATTGACGAGCAAATTTTGAACGAAACTTTCGATGTCACGCAACATTTCGAGACTGAGGCAGCGGGGGAAAAGGTGGCAATTGGAGACACTTCGAGTCTGGATTTGGGCAAGACCAAAACGAAAAAGTCGATATTGAAGAAAATTAAGGGGTTTTTCGGTTCGAAAAATGAGGAGAAGAGTCCGGGGAAGGGGGGATTTCAGAGGCAAAGCTCGCTGGGGCAGTTTTTGAGGAAGCGATTCACTTGAGGAAGTGGGGGAAGTTGGGGGACGACTGTGCAGTAATGAAGTGTGCAATGATGGATCTCATAAGAAAAATATGTGTAGAAGACTTTGTATTTTATCATGAATTTGTTTTTTGTGTGCATTTTGGGTGGAATAAATTTGTTGTTGTCAGGATTTTTCAAGTTTTGTGTTTTTTTGGGTAATAGGGGGGGAAAGAGTTTTTTCATGATTTGGATGAGTTTGGAGGTTTGGAAATTTTTTTACGATTTTCGTGGACTTCTGAACAGCCGAGGAAAATATTTATCCAAAAAGCTCCGAATTTGAGTAATCTTCGCACTTATGAAATTAGCAAGTTGTTGACTGTATGTATTGTATGTAAAAACGATTATTAATTACTTGTAACATGATCTTCAATGATTCAAGTAACTGATGAAAACGTATTTTAAGTCCCTTGGTCATTATTTTGAAAGATAATGCGATAGTTGAGGAGACGCTTACATGTCCCACTTTGCGGCAGACGAATTTTCATGTGACCCATTTTGCGTCTCTCGACTTGTACCACTTTGTAGCAGTCGGAATGTAGTATGTGTCACTCACGTTTTTATTATCGCATTCCTAATACGTCGGTGAACATACGAATAATTCGAATTGAACATTTAAAAAACGTAATTACTTGTCAAGTTGCGATTTTTACGAATAAAAAACAATATTCTGTCACACAAAAAACCTTCCTTCAATCTACGCCGTTAAAATTTTCGATACATCTGGTAAAAGCAGTCGAGGTGCCGCAAAGTGGGTCACTGCCGCAAAATGGGACACTTACCTCATACGCTAATATTGTGGAAAAACTCCAATTTTTATGCAGTTGAAACTACTCTTGATATTTCTTGCTCAATCTATTGGCATAGTTTATGATGAAAACGATTCTTGAAGGGAAAAGGATTCGAATTGAACTGAACAACCCAAGTATCGTAATGGAAATTCGAAGCTCAAGTTCCTCAACTGGACTTTCAACTCAAATTTTTCGGGTTCAACTTTTAAATCAAAATATCGGAGTCAAAAAGTAAACTTGAAGTTTTGAAACTGAACCTCCAGTTCCACGTTTTCGAGTTGAACTTGAAATTTCAAGGGTTGGAGTTGATTCTAAAATCCAAGTTTTGTTTGACAATTCCAAGTCTGCTCATCACAAGTATAGATAGCCCAGTATAGATATTATAATCAAGTTACGATCATGTGAATCATGCAAGTCATTTTGGGAAGAATCATTGAGTTGACATCTTGTCCACTTTTTGTGATTCCAGTAACTGGCTCACGAAAAAAATGGACGAACCGAAAATAAGCAAACCACCGAACATTCTGGTTCATTCTGCAGACTCGGAAACGCTTGCGAGTGTGAAAAAATTGGTGACTTCGATCGTTCATAATGACATGTATGTTATTTGTTCAGTCTATCAGAATTATCTGAAAAAATCAAGTTCTTTCTCCGTAATCTATTTAAATTTTGATGATTGAAAAAGGTCATTTAACTTTTGATTCGTGTAACTTAAGGTACGAATTAATCCTGTGCTATGGTAATCAATAGATGTTCATTTTCATTTATAAAGGTACGCAATTTACGAATTACCTACAGAAAAAGCCAGAAAAGACCATTGGATCGATCAAGCAATTTTGGTCGTAATTTGCAAAGACGTTGAAAGCGATGTGAAATCACAACTGGTGAAATATCTTCTTGGAGGAGGAAAATTACTGGCATTGTGTTCCGATTTCCTTGGAATTTTGACGTGCCCCAAAATTATCTACGAGAATGAACTCTCTCAGTTCTCTTATAAAGAGTGGAAAAACGTTCAGTTGTTGCATAGGATTCATGATTTTTCGACTTCTTTCGAACAAATTGAGACTGCAAAACTGATGTAAGTCTCAAGAGAAAGAATAATACAGTTATAGACTTTTTGTATGTGAAATAATTTCGTTCTTCAATCAGTAGCAGAATTTTTAGGTTAGGTACCTAACTTCCAATTCGTGTGATTTCGACTTTTTCAGCTCCAAAACTTCAGATTCTATCACTTTCAACGTGCAAATTTTGGCGAGAGAAAAAAATTGGGATACTCCTAGCCTAATTTCCGCTGAAATTCCAGCAACTGGAGCAAAAATAATCTTCTCTCAGGTTCATCTGGAAACGGATCCAGAAAACGTGGAAAACATCGAAAAACGTGAAATTTTGGTACGAAACAATTCTGCACGTGTCGAAATTTTGCGCGATGTTATGAGCTCGCATTTTGGAATCATGACCAGCGAAAAAAGTCACGTTCTTGATTACACCGCTGGATATTTATTGGGAACGGAGGAAAAGAAAATGGAGCTTTTGAATCGATTGGGGAGTAAAATGAAAGGGGACATTTTGAAGAACTCGAAGCTGGAAATGCAGTTTTTGAAGGAAAACGATGAGATTGGACGTGCCTCTGAGAAATTCCTGCCGATTTTCATGTATGGGGTGACGGAAAACTTTTCGGCTGATGAATATTTCGAGGTGAGTAGCAACTTTTTGTATTGATAGATTTTTATGGAGTTGTTTCTTTTTTCTGCTCCTGTGAGTTGTATTGGTTCATTGTTAGGGAGTGAAGGAGACATTTTTTTATCAACATGATTAACCCCTTTTGATGTATGAGATATGCGATATCAAATACTTCCGACATTCGAGATATTTTAAACATTCGATATTATCGAATATCGATATTTTTAATACGATACATCGTATACGATATGCGGTATTTTTTCAAGCATCGGATATTACACCGATATCGATATTTTTTGAAATGTCGAATATTATCGATATCGATATTTTTGACATAATAATATCGATGTTATCGAATATCGATTATCTAATGTCCATGTTCTCAGTATACAGTATTTTCGGTACTCGATGTTGTCTATATATGCGTTTTTAGATATATTATACTATGGATATGTTGTTCGATTATATCGATCATCGATTATCGATATTCTCGATATGTTTTCGATGTTATGGTATCTTGATCTTCTGTTTTAGCATCTGCAAACTGAAGACATTGGAAGATTGGTCCTCTATACAGACATTATCACAACTTCTATGAATGTCACACTGGAAAATAAATTTTTGAACGGTTTCGTGGTGATCATTCGCAGGATGACTCAAGGCGTAGGTAAGGAGAAAAAAAAACGTTATTCAACGCCCGCGAGGAATATGTAATTTCGGGGCCCTGCTGAGAGTGGGAGAAATAATGAATTATCTGATTGTTGACGTGTACAGCGTGGGAGAAATATCAACCCATGATAGAAGCAAATTCAACTCGCGTGTTGCCACACTCGCTACGCTCGTGAGGCAATCTGCACGCTCGAGGAATCTCCTCTTTCTCCCACTAGTCGCACAATATACTATTAATTTTAGATAATGATAGACGACATTATTTTTTATATACCTCCCAATTTCAGGAAGGACCAACAACGTGTGGCTGACTCCAGATGGATGCGCGCCATTCACGTTACAATTGCATTTTTCGATTAATTCCATGTTAGGCTCTCGAATTCCCCTGATCCAGTGTGTAATCGGCGTGGCTGTTGTCAATGCTGTGAGGAAACAGGCAGGTTATGAGGTACGCAGATTTTCAGAGTGATTATTGATGATTAGACATAAAAGAGTGAGAAATAAAAGCAGAAATGTCCAGTGACCGAAACCGTAGCCAGTTTAGGACGACGTTTTCTCGATGCTCTTTTTGTGGCGACGAAAAATTTCTCCAACACATCCAAATTTTTTCAATTTTTCGAAAAACTTGAACTTGCCAAGCCTTTAAAAAACTTAATTTTTTGAATTGTTCGAGGAACTCAAAATGTTCAGAATTTTCCAACTGTTTCGAACTCAATCAATTCCGAAAAAGTTTTAGAGTTCATATTATTCTTCAAGAATTTGAAATTTTCTAACTTTCCAAAATAGTTACAATTTTGAAGTAAAAATAAGATCATACAATTTTAAAATCTTCCGAAAAACTTGGGATTTTTATATTATTGAAAAGACGCGAAATTTTACGAATTTCCGAAAAACTTGAAGATTTTTAAACTTTTCAAAAAACCTGAATATTGAGTAACTAGAATTCTCAGATTTTTTGAAAAACTTTTAAACTTTCCGAATCTTCTGAAAAACTGATTTTTAAAAAATATTTTTGAGGAGCTTGAAATATTTAGAATTTTTAAACAATTTCGAACTTAATAAATTCCGAAAAAATTTAAAATTTTCCGATTTTTGTCGGAAACATTTTCACAATAAAAAAAAAAAAAATAAAAATTTTCACTTGTTTCCAAAAACTAACATTCCTTAAAATTTTTATAAAAACTCTAAATGTCAAATTTGTCGAAAAACCTAAAATATTTAAATTTTCACAAAAACTCTGAATACGAAAATCTGTTGTAGAACTACAAATTTATGAATTCCCGAAAAACTTATAATTTTTTCATTAAAAAAACATAAAATTGACGAATGTTTTTCGTCAATATTTTTTTATATAACTTACATCCAATCAAACATCGGCAAACTATTTTTTCAGAACATTGATCTACGCATAAAATGGCCCAACGATATTTACATCGGAAAAACCAAAATCGGCGGCATTTTGGTTACAACTTTGGTTGAATCTTCGGAAATCATTTGCAATCTTGGTAAAAACACACTCTCAACCGTCAAAAACTTTTCTTTCGTCGTTCAAATGACACAATTTATTTCAGGCGTCGGCATCAATTTATCAAATCAAACTCCAACAGTTTGTTTGAACGACGCGATAAGGTCCGAAAATTTGGCAACGTTTTCCCACGAGCGTTTTTACGCTCTCGTTTTCAACGAAATCGAATTTTGGATAGATATGATACAGAAAGGGGATTTCGAAAAATTTTACGAGACTTACTACTCCTATTGGTTGCATTCGTAAGTCTGACTGAAGTTGTAAAAGTTCTGTACTGTGATTAAAATTGGCATGTATACCGATTTCAATGTAGATTTAATTTTTTATCGCATACATGGTTTAATATTTTCGTAGTGATGCTGCAGTTGAAGTCACGTCCGGAGATAAATCGTCAAAGAACGTGAAAATTGTAGGAATAGATGATTACGGATTTCTCAAGGTCAAAGGTGACGACGGAAAATCGTTCACGGTTCATCCGGACGGCAACAGTTTTGACATACTGAAAGGATTGATAATTTCTAAGTGATGGGACATAAGAATAGTATATTTCTCAACGAGTGCAGAAGGGGCTTTTTTACGAATGTGAAGTTTGCAAGACCAGCCGAAGGCGAGTACTGCAATCACATTTTCGACGTTTTGAGCCGTGTAGAAAATTGCACCTTCTCCATGGTGTTGGGAAAAAGAAATGATCTAAAGTTTTGTACTTACGTTTTTCATACTGGAATAGAAATAACTTACTCGGATAAATAATCGTTTTTTTTTTTCAATTCGAAGAATTATAGAGATAAGATGATTTTAGGTTTAAGTGTCACGTGTGTAAATTGAGGACAATAAGTGAAAAATTGTGTATGTATATGTTTTTACAATTTTGAAAATCACGGACTTTTTAAGAACCTCTCAACTTAAGAATTGTTCAACAGTTCGATATTTTACAAAATGTTGAGAAATTTTGACATTCAAAATTTTGGATCATATATAATTACTCTATTTCAAGATTTATCATAATTAAACATGATTGAAGAACAAAAGTAGTTATTAAAGGACTAATTCACAGGTTAAAATATGTGATAATAAAAACATTTTTGCAGAATCGAAGTAATGAACACCTTTAAGGTTTTTGGAGTTTATTGAGTTCGAAATCTTTCGAAAATTCTGAATATTTTGAGTTCCTCGAAAAAAAAATGAGAGTTTCTGAAAAGATTCGGAAAGTCTAAGTTTTTTGAAAAATTGAAAATTTTTCATTTGTTTGAGAAATTTGTCGTCTTTCAAAAAAAGCGATGAGAAAACGTCGCCAAAACGTCGCCCTTACATTATTATTGTAAATTGCAAAATTCATAATGAAATATGCATTTTATTGAAGGTGAATGAAACTAATTTTTTTTTTTTTTTTTTTTTCATAACATATTCCGATTTCGGATATTCCAGTAAAATCTTCGAGTTTCTATAAAATGTGTTTGAAAAAATCGAGATTTTTGTAAAAGTTGCATAAAATCCTGTATGTAAAATTAATGACTTTGGATAGAAAATTTATGAATTAAAACTTAATTTTTTCGTCAACTTCGAAAATTGAATTGCGTATTTTCGTTTTTTTTTTTTTTTTATTTAAGTTTCAATTCTCGAAGTTTCTTTATGAAACTTAATTTGTTTTCATTTTTAACAGAAAATTTGTTGAGTGAATAAAGAAATTTCTGACATTTCAAAGAGCGGAATTTTGATTTCCAAAATGTTCAATTCATTTTTTTCTTCAACTTTGAAGTTCCTAACTATTTAATTTCGATTTGAAAATTTTGGAACTGTGTACTAAAATTTTCAACTCACTTCAAAAAATATCTGAATTACACTGATAAAATAGTTTCGTCGAATTTTTTGTTTTTCTGTGTTATTGAATTTTGAAAAAGAAAATACGATGAAAAATTATCATTTATTCAATAATATTATACAAATTTACGATATTTTTGAATTGTTAAGTTCTTTGTGATTTTTAGATGTAAAAAAATTCATGTTTATAAAAAAAAAACAGAATTCCAAAAATTCTGACAATGTAAAAAAAATGTTTCAACCTATAAATTCATAAACATTTTGTAAAGTCTTGGGCTTTTCGTAAATTTTGAAATCATCAAACGCATTCAATTTTGCAAAGCCTTTGAATTTTTGAAATTTGAAAACTTGGAAATTTTGGCGGTTCTTCCAAATTTGAGGAATCCGTAAAATCCAGTCATAAACTGGACATTTTAAATGATAATACAACATTTACGACATTTTCTTTCGATAAACAATCGCGAAAATCTCAATCTGACGATTATCTCTGCATTTCGACATGGGCTTCAAAAATTCGTCGTCTTGAATTTAGAAAGGACCCCAATTCATTCAAAAGTTTATCGATATATATCGATGTGACCTGATACATATCGGATCACTACGATGTTTCGCCACAAACGTGTACCTGACAATGGCGTCCACCAATGAACCAATCTGAACGAAGAAGAAACGGTTGGCCCCCCCCCCCCCCACAGCGCTAACATCGTTAAAGCTGGTCAAAGCCGCCATTATTTTTCGCGACGTAAGTTCTCCCGGTTTTCGCGAGCGCAATTTTGACCGATTTTGACTCTTCTGCGATTTTTCCAATGTTTCGTTTGGAAAATCTCGCAAACAGACGTTCCCGGGAGTGCGCGGTTTGTCATCTGAAAGAGTTCTTCTGGTGAGTTTCCCCGTTTTTCGTAGATCAATGTCGCGTCCATTGCCTTGATCGACAAAAAGTATTGTTCGCGGAATTTGCGATGTTTTTTTATTCGTTTTGGTGATTCTTCCGACCAGTGGGAAATTTTTTGGAGTCGATTTTTCGGTGTTCCGCGTTTTTCGAGGGGTTTGGGTTGACTCGTGTGGCTGATGAAATCGGCGGATTGCTGGCGGATTTTGCGTTCGGAAAGTGTTTTTTCAAAAGTAGCGACTTTCTCCCAGAATCGAGCTTTGGATTAAGAAAATTACCGAAAATTCCCTGAAGTATAACGAACTTAGGATTCATCGTTAAAATGCATTGATATTAACTAAAAAACGTTAACATTATATTATACCATAAAACATCAAAATTCGTTAATGACGCTATTAACGAAAATTAACATCGATGTCAACTCTCGCAAAATATCTCCACCATTTCCAAAATTAGCATAATAAAATTTTTAACCTTCAAAACCGTCTCTGCAGTTCATATTAAATATGGTCAACGTTTTTTTTTATCAATGCACAATTTATTATTACAGGGTATAAAAAACATAAAGTTCGTAATAGGTACGTATTATACTCCACATACATTGATTACGTGTAATTGCCGGTGTTCGGCGTCTCCCCACTCCTCATTTTCAATGAGCTATATACATATATGTTCAGGCGCGCACACTACTACGATCGTCAGCATGAAGAACAGTTCTTCATGATCGTCAGTCTCCTTCAGCTCGTTCTTTCCACGCCGGCAGTTGACAGTTCAGTCACTTCAGTGAGCGCACTTGCTCCATATAATCAGCTTGAGAATTCGCATAGTTTTTACAATTTTATGTCCACAGTTTTCGGTGTGCTTCGAGTTTCGTCCAATCTTACGTGACCAAAAAAGGTTCTATAACTACCGAGTTGCGCCCTAGCCCTTGACTTCTGTCTCCAGCTCAGTTTTCGGAAGTTTTTCTTTTTCCTGAAATAATAGAGTGTGCACCAGTATAACAGATTACGAATTTTGAAAATTTTCTTCAAGTTCAGTGTGCGGTCAACAGATTTGCACGATAAATCATACCTACGTTAATTAAATCTAGCGGCTCTTAATTTCATTTTTGGAGCGTTGATTGGATTGAGCAGTGCTCAACTTTATTTTTAGAGCCTAAAATGGATTCTAAAACCAATTCCGCCGCAGTAATCGGCATCAAAGTAGTCGCTATGGTGGTCCTAGGTGTAGGGTCGTTGATATGCGGCTTGCTGCCGGCCCTCGTGAAAAAGTGTCGCCAAAAGAGCGAAAAAAAAGATGTCGAAGGTCATCCACATCATGACCACGTAGGGCATTCTGGCTGTGTGGACCACTCTCATGCACCGTCGCAGGTATTGTTACTCGAAATCTGTTTCGAATCATAATATGGCACTCAATAAATGGCTCGTCCTCTCGGCCATTTATGAGTCCCGCTGCAATATTGTTTCGTAGCTCTTGAGCTCTGAAAATGACTTGAATCTCGATTTTGCCCGGAAAAGTTTGATTTATTCCACTTTTAGGGTCTTTGTGCGCGCAATGAGTAGAGATTCATTGTATTGGGTGTTAATGACTTTGAAAATGAAAATTTTTTCGATAAATAATAAATAGTTCGATTATAAGAGAGTAATCGACTTTTCTACGACCATAAATTTTGAATGAAATTAATATCGTCCATATTTTTTTTGTCAATTTTGATGATATACTTGATATTAGTGACATACTTTAATTCCATGACATCGTTGGCTAATTTAATGAATATAAAAATTCGCATGTTTTTTTTGTACGATACGTTAATAATACAACCGGGTCAAAATGATTGATTCCGTTTTTTTCGTGTTCCAAAGCCTAGGGAATATTTTCAAACGTTAATTTGTTTACGAAGTTGATTTTTAAACTCATTGCAAGGAGTTTATTTTATTTAATGGAATCATTACTTCGTCATTGAATAACAATTGTATCATGTATTTGAAGCTTTGTTTTTGATTGAGTTAAAAAATGAATATCCTCTAACTGTATTGTTCTCATTACACAAACATAATTCTTTTTATTTTTTTTAACGATCGTGGAAATGAATCGCCGTTTTTTAATGCAGTTCCATCATTCTAGAATATTAAGTTCTTTTTTATACTTGTTAAAACAGTTGTCGAGAAAAAAATATGACTACTTTGTAAGTAGTAAAAATATAAACAAAGCTTAATGTATATTTCATGTGTAACGAATAAATAATTATCATTCATGCAGTAATGATTTTCGATTATTAAACTATTTTTCAAACCGATGAATAATATAATTTTATGTCATATTATGACACTATGAATGTTCAAAAATGACAATTAAAGCCAAATTTGATAGTTTTCTCTATCGAAATCAATCTAAAATGGTATTACATGAG
>JAPYZK010003243.1:0-12194 GCA_030522785.1 Platygaster equestris | reverse complement strand
TTCATATTCTGAACAGTTCGAAAATTCCTACAAGTTCAAAAATTTTCAAAATACCCTAAACTTTGAAATTTGTCAAAATAATCGAAAATCTTGAAATATATCGAAAATGTTCCAACTAAACATAAATTTCTCGAAATTTTATGAACTTGTAAAATTTTCAAAATTTGAAGAATTATGAAAACTGCCTTATTTTTCAAGATTTTCAAAACTTTGTTTAATCTCTAAAATTTCTGAAAATTTTTGGAATTCTGAAAATTGTCAAAATTCTAAAAACTTTCGAAATTCTCTGAATTATGAACCATCTCGAAATATTCTAAATTATCAAGTTTCTCGAAATGTGAAAAATTCGTAAAATTTTAGTAATATCCAAAATTATGAAAATACTTCAAATTTTTAGAATTTTCGAAACTTTTACAAATTTCTGAAATTCGCAAAAATTTTGAAATTCTCGAACTTCTTAAAATTCCAACAACTTCCAAAATCCTCAAAATTCTTCAAACTTCAAAAATTTTCCAAATTGTTCAAAGTCTTGAAATGTTATAAATATTCCAAATTATCAAGTTTCTCGAAATGTCAGAAATTCGTAAAATTTGCGTTATTTCAAGAATTATGAAAATATTGTGAACTTCCAGAATTTTCAAAACTTTTTTGGAACTTCGAAATTTCCGCAATTGTTGAAATTTTGAATATTTTTAAACTTCTGAACACTTGTAAAATTCTCGAAATCCCCTAAACTCTGGAAATTTCTAAAATAATTTTTGAAAATCTTGAAATGTTAAAAATGTTCAAATTTATCAAATTTCTCGGAATGTGAAGAATTCGTAAAATTTTCGTAATGTCAATCATTATGAAAATATTTAAAATTTTTCGAATTTTCGAATTTTTTACAAATCCCCGAAATTTACGATAGTTTTAAAATTCTCGAACTTTTCGAAATTCCAATAACTTCCAAAATCCTCAAAATTCTTCAAACTTTAAAAATTCTCAAAACTGTCAAAAATCTTCAAATTTTAAAAATATTCTAAATTACTAAGTTTCTCGAAATGTCAGGAATTCGTGAAATTCTCATAATTTCAAGAATTCTGAAAATATTTTGAGTTTCCAGAATTTTCAAAACTTTTTTAGAACTTCGAAATTTTCAAAATTGTTAAAATTTCGAACATTTTGAACTTCTAAAAACTTGTAAGATCCTCGGAATCCCCGAAACTCTAAAAATTCCCAGAATTATTCAAAATCTTGAAATGTTGAAAAAGTTAAAAATTATCAAGTTTTCAAAACTTTGACACTCGTGAAGATCAGTATTGTTTTACTATTTTTTTCAAAATATACTTTTTTGCAATGTGCTAGATTTTCCAAAGTCCCCAGAATTTTGGAGGGGGCTTCAGCCCCCTCAGCCCCCTCCCTGGCTACGTGCTTGAGTCTTCGATAAAAATCAATTCCGCGATGCGTGAAACTCGAGTGAATGGAATTCCATTTGGCTCGTGTCTACGAGAACGATTAATTCGATCAGGGAAGTCGGATTGCGAACCGCTCCCGAGGGAGCCTCGAAATAGATCGCGACTCAATGCGTATGACCGCACTAAATCATCGCGCCGGTTCATCCATCATTATGTATTTCCGTACGTTGTTCGAGATGGATCATTGCGCGGAATTGATTTTACATATTTCGCTCTACACAGATACAACCGGTAACTGATCATTCAACTTGAATTCTTTGATAATTTTGTCGTTGAACGATGTCTCCATAAAAAAGAAACTGAAATGTCAGGATGATTTCATACTTCGTGAAAACTACTGTAACAAAATTCCTTTACTGACGACTTCTCAAGCTCCTAAATATTCAAAAATCATTCAACTACAGAAATTTCGAAGAAAATAATGACCAGAATTTCCGAAATATGCGGACATTTTTTCGATCCCTGAAACCTCGTGAAAATTTTCTGAAGTTTCCTGAGAATTTGGAAAATATTTTGTTGTTAGACTTATCAAGTGAAAATGTCTAAGATGAGTTAAAACATTTCTTCGATGTGAAAATTGGCTGTTTCTTTCATTCTGACGATTTTCTAACCAAAAAAATGAACAAATACGTTCCTGAAAATTAAAAAAAAAAATGTCTAATTCAACTCGGTTCAAAATTGACTTATTCAAGTGCAGAGAAGAAGCTTCTGCCAAAAACGTCACGAATACGTGATCAGTGACAAAGCAGTAATCGATGACGAACTCATAAATTTTGTCTCTTTTTTGAAGTTGCAATGGACTTGGCATTTTAAAGCTAGAGCATTCTAGCGCGTGCATTAGATATATTTAGAAGTATTCACCGGCGAAAATTATCTTCGACGTCGCGCTCTGAACAGCGACGTTCTAAATACGAATTTTCCGTTTCGAACTCGTCACAAACGCGTGACACTTTTCTGTCAAAAACAGTGATTGAAAACGTATCTTTATCACTGGGTTGTTGATTTAAAAAAAAATCCATATTTTTCTTTGAAAAACAATTATGTTGTTTCCGCTCCTTTTTATCGCGCTTTTTGGACTAGTGCAATCAGAAGGAAGATGAAAATTAGAACTTGGTTTTTAAACTGTTTATCATATTTTTGAGCATTGTGTTTCAGAATTTTTCTGTTGTAAAGGTTATTGTCTAGTAGATAGTCTATGGGGGTTCTGGCTCCCCCCACTCCTCTTTCAATCTAGAAAATTCTGTAGTTTGATATATTAAATTAAAAAAAGATTCAAAAAAGTGCAAAATTATGAACAATTGTAGAAAATCAAAACATTTTTGAAAATTCGACGACTTCTGGGAAATGATAAAAAATATGATGAAATTGGACAAATTTTTGAAGATCTTAATAAAATGTAAAAAATTTTAGAATATACGTTATTCTATAAAATTTTCATCATTATATTCAATTCTGAAATATTTCTGGAATTTTTATACATTTTCTCAAATTATTCAAAATTTTACCTCGATTTCATTATATTTCTTATCATTGCCCAGAATTTCATCAAATTCATAATTTTATAATCATCTAGAATTTTCCATAATTTCACAGTTTATTGAATTTATTCCAAACCCCCCCACTCCTCCTCTGATCATTTTACCAGGAGTGGGGGGTTGGTAATAAATTCAGAAAACTGTAAAATTATGAATAATTCTAGATGATTATGAAATTACGAATTTGATGAAATTCTCGGAAAAACACAAAATTTGATGAAATCGAGAAAAAATGTCGAAAAATTTGAGAAAGTGTGAAAAAATTCCAGAAATATTTTAGAATTGAATAAAATTATAAAGATTCCATAGAATAACATTAACATTTTCTTCAATTTGAAAAAATTTTTCCAATTTCATCATATTTTTTGTCATTTCCAGAACGTCGTCAAATTTTTAATGATTTTTCAATTTTCTACAATTGTTCATTATTTCAAACATTTTCGAATTTTTTTGTAATTTATCAAATTATAGAATTTCATTGATTGAAGAAAGAGTGGGGGGAGCCAGAATCCTCATAGACTATCTCCTCTGTCTTTGAAAGAAATTATGATATTTTTTTAATTGATACTTTCGGCATTGACGAGGACGATAATTAGGTAGGAGACGCGAAAAACCAATTTTCTTAGATTTAGTTGACTAGGTATCATAGAAAATATATTTTTATTAAAAAAAAGATGATATAATATATTTTTAGAAAATATATTTCCTTACGGAAATTCCCCTCAACTTTCAGGGTTAACCCTCAAGTTGAGGAGAATTTCCGTAAGGGTAGGGAATAAGGGTGGGCTACATTCTTTCGAACTCTGGTTTTTTGTTTGAGAGCAGACACTGAAATTCTCTATAAGTTTATCTGATTGGTTGAAAAAAAAATTTCTCCTTCCATCAGGGGCTGAAAATCTATACTTCGTACATTTCGTCTACTATGAGAAAGACAATGAGAAGGATAGGGTTGAATTTTTCTGGATTTTGGTCTTTTGGTCGAGGACTGATACTGAAATTCTTTATCAGAAGAACTCAAAAATACGACTTCAGATAAAAAAGTGCACAGATCCGAAATTGGAAATCAATTTGTTCTCGTGAAGAATCTCACTTACGCGTGTCTTGAAGTCATGTGGTATCTCCTTTTCATAACCCTCCAAATTTCCCAGCAAATCGCGGTGTAGCAGAAAACCATGATGGTCAGTGGAATGACGAGAACCAATAAGAGCATGTACACTTCGTGGACTCGCCAAAGTAAACCAGCTTCAGAATCCCGCACACACCAGTACGCCAAAATTCGCTGGCCTACTTGTTTGTGTGTCTAGTTTTTCGAAATTATGGACGACAATTTTCCATTAATATGAACAATCCAGAGAATCCTTTATTTATGAAACTTGTCATGTTATGACATTTCGATAATTTCGTATATTTCTATTGAGACAATTCATCAATTTATGGATTTACATACTATATTATATAGTTCTCATTAACTGACGAAAGCACATATCGTATCGAAAAATTACTCTTTGCTGTACTAACGAATTTCTGGAAAATTCTGAATATGTGTCAAGTGTACTGAGAAGGAAAATACTGTATGTTTTTCCAATTTTCTTTGATAAATTTTTATTCAGTTCATATTCGAAAATTCAGTGACTAACGAGGTAATATCAGAGCCTGCGAAAATCGTGCGCTGAAATTGCGAACTCGAACGAGCTTTTTCAGCAGTTTTGCGATGAAAAATTATCCTTCGGTCAAATTATTTCCAATTTCCGTTCATTGATATTAGAATTTACGTGGTTCGGATGTCAAAATCACACGCAAGTTCAAACATGGAAAAAACTGAATTTCGCTCTAAGCTCGAGAATCATAAAATGTTCTGTACATACGATTTTTTCATGATTGCGAATGATTTGCCTACAATTTTCATATAATTACGTTTTTATAATATGTAATTTTATAAAATAGATCATGTTTTTTATACAACTTAACATATTATATAATATATATGTTTCTTTCTATAACTATGTTTCTCCAAATTGACACAAATCTTCTGATGATTCAGTAACTTCAACTGTCACCTAAATTAATTTTATTTCAAATCCATCAGACATTATCTCGACTGTTCTAATTTTTCGCACAAACCTTCCAACCTACGTACTTCGCGGAAATAAATTCAAAATGTCTCAAAAAGTGTTGGGAGGCCAGCGTGACCGAGCTTCATTGAAAGAGATTAAGAGCGTAATAAATCACGACCGTCGCTCCAACACTCGTCAATGTGACGCGAACAGATTGTATTTTGCACAAATCCGCGTGAAATCTTTTCCCGTTAGTTGAAAACAGGAGCTGAGTTTTGAGCGACATGTTGTGTCTCCGAAAATTTACATTATTGCACTGCGTAAACAAAGTGGAGTCGTAGTTAATGGAATATCTAAAAGTAATTCAGTAATATCTGATGATATGATTCAATTACTGTAATGTAGCTTAGATTTGCATGATTTCATTCTTTACCTGCGCGAACAGGATCGGTACAGCCAAAAGAAAAGACGTGAACCACGTTAAAATGACGATTTTCCTGGCTTGACTTATCGTGCAGATGTACTGAGCTCTCATGGGGTGCACGATTGCGTAATACCTGAACACATGCAGATTTTTCGTTGAAAACAGTGGCGAATTTTATCCCCAGCGTTTGAGAAAATAGAGTGAAGAGTTAGATATTGGAGTAGGAAAACAGAACATGTCCTGACTAGTGGAAAAATAATTTTCCAAATAATGTGAGGTTTCTGGAAAGAACTGAAAGAGAGTTTCAGTATCACAGGAGTTGAAACTTATTTGTTTCAAATGATTTTTATTTGTTTTTCTCGATACCCCCACTCATTTTTTGGCAATTGAAGGTTTTTTGCGAGAAAAAAGATCCCGAGTTCGATTCCTGGTTTGGTGGATATTTTTTTTCTCCCAAAAAACATTTAATTCCCAAAAAATGAGTTGGGGCTTCGAGAAAAATCAATAAAAATCATTAGTAATAATCCAGTGATGATTAACTTCATCAATTATTTGTTTCACTAATTGCCAATTTCAGTTTATTCTGGCACCGTGGAAAAAACGTATTGGAAATATGACAAGAGGGTAAAAAGTACTCACTTTTCGGACGAAAATGTTCTCATTTGAACGAAATTTGGGTTTTATTTTCGTCAAAACAAGAAATCGCTTCCATTTTTACTGGTGGGATCCGAGTTCCGCGGAAAACCCAAAAAAAGCCATAAAAATTTATGTTCGTAACAAAGAACGACTACTTCAGGTTAGGTTAGGCACTTTAGAAACCCAGAAATTTTTATGGTTTTGTTGGGGGTTTTCCGCGGAAATCGGTAGTAACCTTTTCACTTTTATGATATTTTCGGAAGATGCAATTAAATTCGATAATTCGTTCATGAATTCAGAATTAAAATTTATTGGAACAAATTTTTTTTTCAATTGGTTAAAATGAAAAATAATACAAATATAGTATTTTGCGGGGTGGGGGGGGGGGAGTTTAGAACCGTAGAGAAACATTAAAGAATTTCATTTTTTTGGTTCAATTGTCACAATAAGTAGATAAAATCACATGATTACATTTACAATTGAATCGTGAAAGAATGAAGGAAATTCGACCGGAAAAATGAGTAATTCGGGTAATTAAATCAAGTAATTTAATGCCTCGACTGATCGAACATGTGTATTGAACTCTCATGGGGTGCACGATTGCGTAATGTCTAAAGACTCGCGGATCATCGTGAACAAATACTCCCACGTTTTTTCACCAAGTTTTTTCGCGGTTCAAAGTCAGCTGAGTTTATTTGCTCTGAAAACATGTGAATGTTTTTTTTCCTTTCCTCGCGAGAGCTAATGTCTGACTGGAAAAATTTCATGCTAAATAGCACAGTTTGCTAACATTATTTTCATGTTGATATGGTCAACTAGATTTTTATATCCTATTACTTTTCATGAATCTATAAATATTTACATTCAGGATTTTTTTGTGAGATCGTTGGGGCTTTCTGAGTTTATTTATGACTAGGGGGGAGGTTTTGTAGGGTTTTTTTCTTTTATTCATGAGTGGGTGATGAGGAAGACAATGATAAAACTTGTCATTTAAGTGATAGTAGTAATAAGAGATCCTCACTCCCCCCCCCCCCCCAAATGGTTTATCATTTGTGAAATTTTTTACAACGTAGTTGAGGACGGTCTTAATTTTAGTGTCAGTCATGAAAATTTTACGGGGTTTTCACGATTTTCGACCGTGATAAATTTATGGATTGTTATATTACTTGAAGGCTCGTGAAAACTTTATAGTTGTTTTTGGAAATTACTTTATGATTTTATATGGTTATATTGTAGAAGTTTAAATGATTTTTTATTTTATTTTAAACCAACGAAATTTATGATGATGATAAAAATGAAAATTTGGGTATTTTTCGAGAACCACACACGTAATTGTTGACTGATTGGATTTTAATTTATTTTGATGCCATCAAGGCATCAAAATATTTACATACATTTTCATTTTTTTTAACTTAAACTTTTTCCTAGTGTACCAACACAAATTTAAAATTCGTATTCCAATTCTTTTTGAATCTTTCTTTTCCACGCTGCTAATATTTCTCACAAAATACACTATATTTTCCAGTCATCCATCATTTCACTTTTCCTTCCAACCTTTAGAACAACTTCGTAGACATCGCTGAAAAATGCCCCGCGATTCCACGTGGAATATCGCACATCGCTCTTGAAAAAATCCATTTTTCCTCTCCCACATTCGAAATATTTCTCCCGGGGTCAAAAAAAAATAAAACGCGAAATTCAAGCGTATAGCTGACGCAATCCCCGAACAATCCGGTCCATACCTACGTAATTGAATCCCGCGCCCATCACTGTGGGCGCAGGAAGATGTGAAGAAAAATAGAACCGAGAGTGGCATTTTCATTCCTCCCCCGAGTTCGGGGTAATGACGTGAAAAATGAAGCCCCCAATTTCAAGATTCCGTACAGAGAGATTTTTTTCGCTTGAACTTTCGACACGCCGGATTTGACAATTCTCCAATTTGAATGGAATCTCGCATCTATTTCCGTCGCGAAAAACACGTTTTTTCATTCCGCGCGACACGAAAAAAGTCGAGAGTTCTCATTCGGAACGCGCGTGAATTTGTATGTTTCGGGGGATGAATTTCTGGCGCCGGTATGGCAATTTTTCACGCGGGGAACGAGATTTTTTGTGCCGTTTTTGGAGCTTTCTTTTCGAAATAGATTTTCGGGAAAGGAAAGTGACTTTTCACACTTCGAAAATTATCTGATTACGAATAAATTAATGAGTACATTTTACGAAAATTTTATTGTCACGTTTTTATTTTATTTTATTCTATTTTTTTTTTAATTTCGAGACTTAATGGTGATTGAACTTTTGGATCCTGATGAATTTTATTTGAATGAGTATCATAGTTGAAGAATATAATTGTTCAAAATAAATGTTTGCATTGCAAATTTGTTGTTCTCTATTTCATCGAGAATATGTTCATTTGTTCCTTTGGAGTTTGATCGAGGAAAGGGTACTTGGGGAATTCGTAACTGATCGTTTTCTTTTATGTTCCGCGAGAAGTGTTTCGTCAACAAGGCGAGGGCGGCGATCGTAAACTCTATCAAAACTTGGACGCGATAAACTCGGCGAGAGCGAGAGTGAAGCGATACCGCTCTCTCCGGGTGGCGTTTCCGAGCTTTGGATTGATCCGAGCGATCTGGGGATGTGTCAAGCAGAAAAGGGGTGTTTTACGATCAAGTTTTTGAGAGTATGCAATTTTTTTACTCTTGGGAAAATATAAAACGTCTATTGAAAAATGACTCATTTTCAGTGTTATGAATTGATGAAATCATTTTACACGAAGATTCGTGGCAGAAAAGTTTGGGACTGATTCTCTAATTTTGTTTTTATACTTGTTCATATGTTTATAAGTTTTATTTCGATATGAATTCATGGATTTTAAAATTCAAAGATATACAAAAATTGATTTATCTGAAATCTTGAGTTCGTTCGAATTTCAAATTTCGATATTTTAACTTGATGAAGTTTTATAATGTACATCTTTATATCTATGAAATTCGAAATCTAAAACTGGGAAAGTGCATATCTTAAGAATTTTCAATTTTGAATAGCGAGATTAGGATATTTTTTCCATTTTCGAATTCCCAAACTCGAATGTTCTTAAAGTTAGCACTACCACTATCGAATTTCAAGTCAGCGAAAAGTGGTCTAATTGTCGCTTATTTGTTGTTAATTTTTTATGGAAACTAAAAATTTGTCGCATTTTTATTTTTATTTTATTTTATTTTTTTGGTATAGTAATGCTAAATTGATATTACAGTTAGTTCTACCACCCAATAGAAACATTAACTTTAGCACGCTTTCGACTTTATTGTGCGTAATTTATTTGTCGTGAATTAGTTATAGAAGAAAAATGTTATTTTCGTTTTTTAATCCTTTTTGAGGCGTGGTACTGGTGGCAGTGCTAACTTTAACTCAAGTTAGCACTACCACCAGGTGAAAAATGGTTATTTCTACTTTCCATAAGTGAAATGTGGTGCAACTTGTTTGTCGCAAATTAGTTATTATCGAAATCACGGAATATTTCAATTTTTTCGGTTATTGTAAACATAAAATTGCGCGGACGTCATATCACATGAATCTCGATTCTCGCACTGAGTGGCGACTAACTTAGACATCTCAGCGATATAAGATAATTTTTTTTTTTTATGTATAATGCATAACTAATTGGAACTGGCCCGATTCTGATTTGTAACGCCATTTGCAAAATCCCCCAAACTCTGAAAATTTCCAAATTGTTGGAAATCTTGAAATGTTGAAAATGTTAAAAATTATCAAGTTTCTCAAAAACTTTTACACTCGTGAAAATCAGTATTGTTTTACGATTTTTTCCATAATGTACTTTTTTGCAACGTGCTAGATTTTTCAAAATTTTCAGAATTTCGGAGGGGGCTTCAGCCCCCTCCCTGGCTACGTGCTTGTTTCGAAATTTGAGTTTGAAAACTCAAGAACTCTTTTTTTTTTAAGTTATCCGTACATTTAGATACGATTGCGAAATTTCGGAGTCTAACTTGATTTTTTCAGAAAAAATTCATAAATTTAGAATTATCTCTTCGTTATTAATACATAAATCCTTTTTGCATGGAAATAACGTAAAATTGATAAGTTTTCGGTAATCCTCCCATATTTTTCTCACATTTTCTGCTCCTCTACTTATCTAGAAGAAATATTAAAATTGTATTTATGTACCGACATTAACGTGACGTGAGTCTAAGCCAGAGATTTATTCCGGGAGAAGCTTTCACCGTATCTTTTTTTTTATTTTATTAAGTGCCGAGGCTGGATACACTTAATCCTTCGCTTGAACAATGATTTATCTATCGAATTTTAGCAAAATTAATTCTCAACATTTCGCTGATATTCTAGTACTAAATTATAATGATATCGCAAACAATTTTGTTTACTTTATGAAGAGGAGAGTTCCGTAATGTCCATCAGTGTAATATGTTTTACAAAGTTCCGACCGAAATTGATGTTTTTGATAAGAACTTCCTATTTTCATATTTTATTACATTTTATGAGTGCAAAAGTTTTCATTAAATTCTTAAAATTGGTTTGGTGGATTTACAAATTTGTAGGCACTATACAATTTGCGATTGTGAAATTTACGTTT
Source organism: Platygaster equestris (assembly GCA_030522785.1). Taxonomy (NCBI): domain Eukaryota; kingdom Metazoa; phylum Arthropoda; class Insecta; order Hymenoptera; family Platygastridae; genus Platygaster; species Platygaster equestris. The sequence goes on along the minus strand of JAPYZK010003243.1, from coordinate 1,485 downwards.
TTACACAAACTCATAAGTTTTTGAAGCTCAATTTTCATTGGTAACTTAAACTTCGAATTTCAGCGATGAAACTTGAAACGTCAAACTCTTGATTTTCATGTGTAAACCGAGAGAAAACTTTGATTCCAAACTTCACCTTAAGCTTTGACCATCGAATTTATAACTTCCGAATGATAACTTAGAAAATACTTCAATTTCAAACTCCGATTTAAAGCTTCAAAGACAAAACTTGTAACTTTGGAAGTTAAAAAGAAGGTTCAAATTTCGTTTTAACAAATGAAGGAAGATCATGTTTTTCGTATTATTTTGTGAAGTTCGATTTACGTATACTTAGGAAAGTGTATGAAGAAATGAATAAGCATGGATCATTCGCGTTCACGTGCAGTGTACGATTTAATTAACACAGCGCAATTATCTTCAAGAATCGAACGCTAATTGAATTACGCGACACCATTTCTGTTAGATCATACTTTCTGATAATAAAAACTTCTGTGATTTCTATTCAAGAATTATTCTTCAAAGATTTCAAGAAATTTCTCGAACCATTTAGAAAACGTTCTTATAAATGTCTTCCAGGTTCAAACGACTCAAATTTGGAAAAATAAATACGACATTTGCAATATTTTCAGTGCTTGAAAACTAAAAATTCCAACATTTCATCGTCTTAAGAAAATGATAATAATTCTGATGCAAAATTTGAATCTCTTCCAAAAAGTGTTTATCTTACAGAATTTTGTAGTGCATAGTACAAAATTCTACCTTTGATCTGTTATGCTGTCCTCTATTCAGTTACTATTCGTTCCTCGACGATTAATTATCAAGAAACTTTGAAATGCTCGATCAATTAACAAAGGATGTGAATATTCATAGTGAACATTGCAGTGCGATTAATTGAAGCATGTAGCATTCCTCTGGGATCAGAGAAGCTTCTCAAGTTCTAATGCACATGCCATGTCTCAGGAGCAACTCACTCTCCGTGACATACAATCTTCTTACTCGGACTTTTCTCTTTCAGTTTCATTCGTTATTATTATGTGGAAGGTCCAATACTATATTCTTCAGTGATTTTCATTTACTAACAATAGGGCGGAAGTAATATCCTTCCTTTTGCGATGATTTGCAGTGATAAGAGGGACGAGATTTGGTTTATTTTGACGAATTTTTAGGAGAGGAAATTTCTCATTTAAATGGGAGATTGTTATGAATGTTTTGAGCCGAAGTTTGGAAATTTTTTCATGTGTACTCGAAGAATTGTTCTTTATTGAAAATTGAGACGATTTTGGACGTTGGAAGATTTTTCGTTTATAACGTGTAAATTCTTCGAGAATAGATTTTGAATCCATGATGATATTGCTCAGAAATGTGCTCGAATGCTGATAATAGAATTTTGGTGATAATACATTGAGGAACTTCGGAGAGTTTTCTTGTCGAAATTTTGGGTATTTTAGAAGCGATTAGTGAATGCAGGATAATTTGAAGTAGTTC
>JAPYZK010003241.1:0-12748 GCA_030522785.1 Platygaster equestris | reverse complement strand
AAAGTTTTGAAGTTTTGAGATTTCAAAATTTTGGGGTCATGAAGTTTTGAAGGTTTGGAAATTATTAGGGTTCTGGACTCGAGTCTCGACTTCCGAAAACTTAAGAGTTTCGGAAGTTACGAGTATTTTGGATATTTCGAAAGTTTCGAAATTTTTAAGGTTTTGACTTTTTGGTTAAGTTAGGTCAGGCTGTTAAGTTCATTTCTGAGGTTTTTGAAAACTGTGTTTGAAAATTCCGAAAATTTCAAAGTTCGGAAAAAAAACGAAATTTTGTACCATGAAAAAAGAAAAAAAGGTTTCAAACTTGAAAATTTTGGAAGTTGTGGAAAACTATTGAGTTTTCGAAAGTTCCGAAAATTTCAAAATTTTCGACTTTTGAGATTTTCAAGTTTGAAAGATTCGGAAATTTAAAACGTCCTGAAATTGTGGAAGTTTTGAAATTTTAAGATTTCGGAATTTTGGGATTTGAAAGTTTTGAAGCTTTATAAATGTTGAGAGTTCAAAAATTTTTGAGTTTCGAAAATATAGAAGTTCTGGAAGTTACGAGAATTTCGGATATTCAAAAATTTTTAAGGTTTTGACATTTTTGGGGTTTTTGAAATTTTCAAAGTTCAAAAGTTCCGAAGTTTTAGAAATTCCGAAAATTTCAAATTTCTGGAAAAAGTCAAAGGTTTATAGCTTGAAGAAAAGGTTTGAAACTCTAAAAATTTTAAAGTTTCGAAAAATAATGAAGTTTCAAATTATTAATTAATCAGACAATTAGGGGGGGGGGTGGATTTAATAGGAATTTTCATAAATATTTACAACAATGACAAAAAAATCCAAGTTATCCAAAAAAGGCGTATATTTCGGATTATTGTTAAGTAATTTTCTTTGTTTTCACCATCTTCCCACGAATCAAAAAATTTTCTTTTAATTTTAAATAATTTTCGCAATTATACAAAATTTGTATAATACGAAAAAGAATGTTTGGGAGTTCATTCAAAATTCTGTGCATTGTTCGAAATTTTACGAAAATTCGAACATTTTTTTCACAGACATAACAAACTTAAAACAACTCTTCAATTTTTGGGAGCTTATCAATTTTATTGAATTTTTCAGATTTTTTACTGATTTTAAATAGCTAGAGTTAATAATAATTATTTAGTAGAATTTTCCCAAACTCTGACTCACTGAGTCCATTTTCTCTACTTCAATGCAGTAAATATGTTCATTTTCTCCATCATTTCAAGCGATTTTACCTCGCGATACAGACCAACTTCTATACAGTTAGTAGGCTCAATATGCCGCGCGAAAGATCCATTTTCGCGTGACAGAATCGCGTGTATCAGCAAAAAGTTTCCTTTCGCGAGCGGACGCTTCTCTTTATCCGCGAGATCGCACGCCTCGAGAAAACGCGAGCCAAAGTGACCTATGAAAATGAAAAATGAATACGACTCACGTCATCTTGCGAGCAACACGCGACGGCTACTCACGTACTTGATTTCGACAAAAAAGACGCACGCCGACTTTGAAGATTTTTCACGACACGTAATGGCGGCCATTGTGAAAGCTCAAGAATAAGGAAATTTTATAATTTCTAAATGTTTTAAAACCGAATCTAGTTCCTGGAAAAAGGCCAATTTCCGAAATCCAATGGTCACTCGAAGACACGAATTTGAACAATTTGGAAAAGTGTGTAAATTGCATGCGGAATTTTCCCGATTCGTCGCAATGTAGGAAACTTGTAGAGCTTTAGAAATTCAGGGTCAACATTCTCTGGATTTGAAATCTACATTTTTATATATTTTCGTGAATGTAGTGAATTTTGGATATTAATTGGAAGAAAAATTTAGAAGATTGTGGAAATTCCACGTAAAATTATCCTTATTTGTCGTAGTTTAAGAAATTTGTGATAAGCTTAAGAAATTCAGGCGCAATAATCTCTGGATTTGAATTTTGAACATTCGTATAGTTTCGTAGACATAGTGAATTTTTGATGTTGATTAAAAAAAAAATGTGGAAAACTGTGGAAATTTCACGCGAAAATTTCCTGATTTATCGTATTTTGTTGAGCTTAAAAAATTCAAGGTAAAAGTTCTCTGAATTTAGATTCTAAATTTCCATACAGTTTCGTAAATGTGGTGAATTTTTGATACTAGTTCGAAAAAAAATTTGGAAAAGTGTGGAAATTCCACGCTAAATTTTCCTGATTTGTCGTAATTCAAGAAACTTGTCAAGCTTACGAAATTCAGGGTCAAAATAATTCTCTATATTCAAATTCTAAATTTCCGTATAATTTCGTAAATCTAGTGAATTTTTGATATCGATTAAAAAAAAAAATTTGTAAATGTATGGAAATTTCACGCGAAATTTTCCTGATTCGTAGTAATTCAAGAAATTCGTCGAGCTTAAGAAATTCAGGGTCGAAATTTTCTTGATTCAAATTCCAAATTTTCATACAGTTTCGTAAACCTAGTGAATTGTTGATAATAATTCGAAAAAAAATGTAGTAAAGTATGAAAATTTCACGTGAAATTATCTTCATTTGTCATAATTCAAAAAGTTTGTGACGAGCTTGAAAAATTCAGGCGCAATAGTCTCTGGATTTAAATTTTAAACGCTCGTATAGTTTCGTACATATAGTGAATTTTCGATATTGATTAAAAAAAAATTCGGAAACTTGTGGAAATCCCACGCAAAAATTTCCTGATATGTCGTAATTCGTTGAGCTTAAAAAATCCAGGATAGAAATTTTCTTTATTGAAATTCCAAATTTCCACACAGTTTCGTAAATCTAGTGAATTTCGGATATTAGTTCGAAAAAAACTTGGAAAAGTGTGGAAATTCTATGCTGAATTTCCCTGATTTGTCGTAATTCAAACTTGTCAAGTTTACGAAATTCAGGGTCAAAATTCTCTACATTCAAATTCTAAATTTCCAAACAGTTTCGTGAATCTAGTGAATTTATGATATCGCTTCGAAAAAAAAATTTGGAAAAGTTTGAAAATTCCACGCGAAACTTTCCTGATTCGTCATAATCCAAGAAATTTGTCAAGCTCAAGAAATTCAGGGTCGAAATTCCCTTGATTCAAATTCCAAATTTCCATACAGTTTCGTAAATCTAGTGAATTTTCGATACTAATTTTAAAAAAAACTATGTATGACAGTGAATCATGGAATCCCGTGAAACATCACTCCAGAACCTAACCTCCAGACTGTCTACGAGTAAGAATTAAACGAAACTGTACAAAAGAGTTGAATATATTTGTGAAGAAGAATTGATCCGGAGGTGAGTTTACACGAGATGGAATGTTATAGGGCGCGTCGTGCTCACGAGAAGCTCGGACTTGACTAATGAGGCGGCGGGTCCTTGGCGTTATTAGATCGCCGAAGGAGTTTTTGAGGATGCCCGTCCGAGGAGTCGAATCAACCGCGAAGGATGGATAATGATACGGCTGGACCCCGTTTCTTATTTGTCAAACGTCAGGCGCAAAAGCTATGTTGTTCCGTGCAAAAGGAAGTCGAAATCCGTTGCATATGCGCTGCTTTCGACTGACAAACGATTTTCTTCTCCATTCGGTGCATAACTATTACGTAATTCTCAATAAAATTTTGGGAACACTTGAAATTTTAAAAGTTTCTGTCTAACTTCAAATCTCTGTTTTAGAAACTTCCCCTAAGAACAAATTAGAACTTTTAGAAATTCCGAAAATATTCTTAAGGAAATGGGGTAATTTTAAGACGAGATGAAGTTTTTAGTCATTTTCAGCAAAATTACCCTCACGGAAATTCCCCTCAACTTGAGGGTTAACACTCAATTTCCAGGGTTAACCTTCAACTTGAGTGTTCGAAATAATCCTGAAAGTTGAGAGTTAATCCTCAAGTTGAGGGGAATTCACATAAGGGTTCTAAATAAAATTCTTTCGAAATTCTGAACCAAGTTTTCAAAAAAATCCTTCTCCCTTAACTCAAAGAAAAATATCAACGAAAAAAACCTCATGATGCTGAGTTCTTGTTCTCAGTTTGAAGATGGTTTTTTAACTTCTGGAACATCTGCAGAATATCTTGGGACGAGATTTCAAACATATCATGAGATTTCGAGATTATTTACGCTTTAGGGATATATTCCATTGGGTCGCTTACCTAAAAACTTGACCTACCGCCGAGAGAGAGTCTAGAAGAAGAGCGGTGACGAAAGAAAATCGTCTTCTTCAAAGCCAGCGCGCTATGATGAATGATCTTTGGGCTTTAATCATTTTTTCAGTCAATTATATACGAATAATATACACTATGGCGAGATAAACCAAATTCGATTTTTTAGGATGTGAAACGACGAAACAGAGCATTTGAAATACGAGAGCTTTCAGAGCTTATGATTTTCAATATCTCATTTCGCACTACTTTCTAAATTTTGAATCTTCCTTCATTTTTTCTCACATTCAAATCTTTTATTCTTGTCCTTTAATCTTGAAATAAGAAAGAAGTACAGTACGCAATTTTTAAAATAACTCAGAGTTACTCGTACATGAGGTTTTTAAATTTTTTCCGAATCGAACGTTTAACAACGGGAACATTCAAAATTCCATGATTATTCATATAGAATTTCCCTTAAGGAAATTACCCTCAACTTAAGGGTTCTTTCGACCACTTAATTTGAGGGTGAACCCTGAAGTATGAGTGTTGAACCTTAAAGGTGAGATAAATTATTTAAAATAAAAAATTTTGGTTAGAGTGAGGGGTTTCGACCTACCTTTCAACCAGCTATAAAAAACGAACTAATCACTTTACAACCGTCACCGACCGATCAAATTGAAGGGTTTACTTTCTAGATTAGGTTTTTTGTGTCGAACATGATCGAATTAATCGCATTTTTCGGAAAATTATGCTCAAAAAATTTCTCGTATGGTGAGTTTTCACAATGGAAAAAATGGATATTTTTGAGGTTTTTTCATGTTTTCACGCGTGCAAAAAACATAGAAAATATTCATCACGCACCCTACTTTTCCAAAGGTTAGGCGCGGTTCTTTAGAGAATTTCAATTAGAAGTTCAATATCATGGAAAAAAAACGTTAGTTCCCTAAAGAACCGAACTTAACCCTTTGAATGCCTTTGAAAACACTCACCTGTGCTCTCCTGTCAAAACACTCGCGCAAATATGACAATTTGGCATTTCCAAAAAATATTGCTTTTTCAAGTGTTTCTTAGTTTTTTAAAGTAATCTGAAGTAATGGACAACTTCGGCTGCATTCGAAATCCATTCTTGCGTCCTTGAAATAGTTTTTTGCATGATGAAAAAACATCGAAACTATCAATTTTTCCATTGCGAAAACACACTATACGCGAATTTTTTCGAGCAGGATTTCTGGAAAAATGCAATTAATTCGATCATATTCGACTCAAAAAACGTAATCTAGAAGGTAAACCCTTCAATTTGAGCTGTTGGTCATAGCTGTAAAAAGTGATCAGTTTGTTTTTTATAGCTGATTAAAATGTGGGTCGAAACCCCTCAACCAAAATTTTGACTAGGGGGGAGCAACTGACCCCCCTTCTTGCCCTTGAATAACACTATTCCATAAAAGTATAAACTAATCAAATAATCCATACATTTCCGATTATTTTCTCTGAAAATTTCATCGAGCAATAATCCCTACGAAGATAATCGCTCGACTCCGTTTACGAAACTGCGTCGTTATAAACCCGAAACGAGTGACTCGCGGCGGCGTCGCCTGTAAATTCAAGCGGTGTCGTTTCCACATCCTGTTTCACTGTTTTCCACCAAATAATTTCAGCTTCATTCTTCATTTAGCTTGGCACGAACTGCCGCAAACAAGCACACACAGCCGCGGTCCTCGCCCAAGTCGGCTTCGCGGGGTCCGCCTGTCCGCCAGCCGCATTTATATTAAAATACTAAGAAAAACTTCCCCCTGGAATCGTTAATTTTCTGGTTCCATTCGCTTCCCGTAAATTCCACAGGCAGCGCCGCGAAAAATAATACGAGGAGGAAACGTTGACCATTATTTTCCAGGCTTGGTTTACTTTCATTAAAATTATGATTTATCGAAAAAAAGCGACGAGAAGAAAACCCGCCTCGAGCGATTGCCGCGCAAATCTTCGTATCTGGCGTTTACATTTGTTTTTCTCCCTCGGGATCGTTTTTTTTGCTTCTTTTGTCACCGGAGTTGGAGAACTTACACTGGAGACGAAGGGAAAAGTTGTGCACGATTTTCTCTAATTTTCGGTAGGATGGGAATTTTTATTTTTACGGTTATCGTGAACTTCGCGAGTCTTAAATTTCCAAAAATGAGAGAATTAATTGCGGCAAGCTTTGTAAAACGAGTTTTTTTTCTTCCACGTGGGAAGAACTGGAAATTGCGTAACGCTATAATATGGTGTGAAAAATTCAATGCAATTGGAGAAATCGCGTCATTTATAATCCCGGCTTGCAACGGGGGAACATTCGTTTCTCATGTAAATTTCGCCAACATCTACGGATATTGGTTTCCGGCCGGCAAAAAATGTTATTAATAAGCTTTAAGGAAACGCGCAAGATTAATTTGCGAACCGATTGGCCATAGAGGTTCTTGCTACGAGAATCATTAATCTTGCGCGACGGTGGAGAGAAAAAAATTATTTCGCAGAATGTTGAGCATGATAACAGGGAATCCTGTCTTCGGGGATTCGGGAAGGGACGTTCGATGCGCGATTAATTTGTGTCGCGTAAGAAATTAATGCTTCGTGCGTGTAATCGGTAATTTCGGAAAGTTGATGGACTTGAGTTTCAAGAGGAGAGATCGCCTTCGTTTTTTTTTTTTTGCATTTATGGGGAGCTCAGTATGGATGATATTTTAAATTTTTATGTTTCGACGTCGAACATTCGATTCGAAAGAAAATCCGAAAGTTTTCTCGAACTTACAAGTTATTTTAGCAATATCTACGGAAATTCCCTTTAAATTGAAGGTCAACCTTTAAAGCTGGAGGCTAATCTTCAAATTCACCCTTATGGAAATTCCCCCTAACTTTGGGGTTAACCCTCAACTTTTAGGGTTATTTCGACCACTCAACTTGAGGGTTCACCATGAATATTGAGGGTTAACCCTGAAAGTTGGAGGTTGACCATGGAAGTTAAGGGTTAACCCTCAAGTTGAGGGAAATTTCTGTAAGGGCAACCCTTGACTTACAGAGTTGACCCTTAACATTCAGGGTCAACCCTCAACTTTCAGGGTTAACCCTCAAGTCGAGAGTTAATCCTGAACTGGTTGAAGGTTACCCTCAAGTTCAGAGTTAACTCTGAAAACAGTTAAGGGTTGTTCCGACTATTCAACTTGAGGGTTAACCCTGAAAGTTAAGGGTTAACCCTGAGTATTGAGAGTTAACCCTCAACGTTTAGGATTCTCTCACGGAAATTCTAACTTGAGGGTTAACCCCGAATATTGAGGGTTGACCCTGAAAGTTGGGGGTTGACCCTAAAAGTTAAGGGTTAACCCTCAAGTTGAGTGGTCGAAATAACCCTCAAGTTGAGGGTTTCCACAAGGGCAAACCTTGACTTACAGAGTTAATCCTCGACATTCAGGGTCAACCCTCAACTTTCAGGGTTAACCCTCAGGTTGAGAGTTAATCCTGAACTGTTTAAGGGTGACCCTTAAGTTCAGAGTTAACTCTGAAAACAGTTAAGGGTTGTTCTGACCACTCAACTTGAAGGTTAACCCTGAAATTTGAGGGTTACTGAGTATTGATAGTTAACTCTCAACGTTGAGGATTCCCTTACGGAAATTCGCCTCAACTTGAGGGTTAACCCTCAATTTTCAGGGTTATTTCGACCACTCAACTTGAGGATTAACCCTGAAAGTTAAGGGTTATCTCTCAAGTTGAGGGGAATTTCCGTAGGGGATAAACAATGACCTGTATCAATGAAACCAATCAATAACCTCAAAAGACCAATTACCCTCCCACCCCCTCACAACTCTCTTCGAAAGAAAAACTACCCCGTCCACGCGTCAGGGCGCATTTTCCCGGGGAAACCGCGTTGATCGCATTGAATCTGACGGACAATGTCTCGTTTGGGGAGGACAAGATGGAATCTCGATCTTCAACGGGTTCGCCCGAGAAGTTGTCGAGTGATGGATGAATGAGCTTAGCTCGGTGAACATGCCAATCTGACATGTTTATACGAAAGCTGTCTGCGGAGGCAGCGCTGTAGTCATGACTTGTGCGGCTCTTTGTGCCTTGACCGAGTGTGGTTGCGATTTATCTCGTGAAAGCCTCGAAATTCAATGTGCCTCCCTCGCGCGCGCGGTGTCGTGTCGACGCGGTCAACCGAGTTGAACAGGAAATAATACAGTTGCCGGTGATTAATCAATGCGCGCTTCGGATGGCCACCTAAGTCGCTTTTTCAACCGAACAGTCTAATGGAATAAGTGCATGGCTCCGTGCGCGAGTCACGAATCAAAAGGTTGGAAGCATAATCCCGCCAGCGCTAATGAAAGCTTCTTCGCCGCGTCCGAGAATCCACGGTTGACCTTTTGAAGGTCATGGTGCCTTTTTTGGATAGTCAATGTGGGAACCGATGGAGTTAGGGGGGTTATGGTTTTGTTTTTGAATTTTGGGGGGAAATTTGAGGTTTTCGGAGGTTTTGAGTCAGGGGCGTATGCAGAACAAATTTTCATGGGGGGGGAGGGGGGTTGTGGTAATAAATTTTTAAGGAAGTTTCGAATTTTTAATTGTTGACTTCATTGTTTTGAAAGTACGCATTTTAGATTTTGAGAGCATACATTTTAAAATTGGTGGTCTTGCAATTTTTGAATTTTTGAGTTGGAGTTTCATGTTTTTTTATCTTCATAATTTGTTATTTACGTGTTTCTATTTTCATCAAGACATTGAATGATTTATTTTTGATTTGCTGAAATTCTAAGGTCTGAATTTCGTCTTACTTTAGGAATTTGTGTTGAATGACTGAAAGGTTTGAATTTTGTATACTCTTTTTTTGGATTTCGGAGTGAAAATGATTCATTGTTATTAATATATAAGTATTGAAAATTCAAATATATTTGAATTTTTAATTTTTCTATGAAATGTTTTTGATTGTAAATAGTTTATTCTAGGTTTGTGAGTTCGAATTTCCCGTTTTTTCAATCCTTCGATTTTTCAATTAAAAAATTGGAAGTCTCAAAATTTTGAGAAATTGATGATATTCATCACAATTCAATGATAAGTCACTGATCATCAATGTTTAGAATATCATTTTCTATTTGCCGAAATGAGGGATTCTAAATTTTGTTTTACTGAGCAAATTTACACATTATTCCAGATTATGAAGTAGCAATTTCGTTTTTATTTGATTTTTCCATTGTTTGATTTGGATGTTAATTTTTTTTCAATTAAAATTGAAATTGTTTTTGATTCGAAAACCGACATTGCATCACTGCAATGTTAAAGCTTGAAAAATATTGAATTTTACAGATTTTAATAACACAACTTACATTTTTTCTGATATGTAAATTTTCATTAAAATTCTAATAAAAATAATTAAAAATATATCAATTATTGATCCATTCATATATTTTCAGCATTGAAATGATAAATTGTTCGATCATAGATTTCAACCTATTAATTAATGATCATAAATTTGTAGTAAGTAATTTTCAAAATAAACCCCAAATTACTAAAATTTCAAAGTTTAAGATCATGAATCTTCCAAATTTTGAAGTAAAAACTTCTTGAATGTTAATCCTCTAATTTTTTATCAATTTGAATTTTCATTCTCGTAAAACCGTAATTTGAGAATTCGCATCATCACAATTCAAATGCCATTTTTTGAAAATTCAAAGTTCAATACATCGGATTCCCTAGAAATCGAAATTCACGAATATCAAGTTTTCTTCAAACTCAAATCCTATTTTATTTCGTTTACGAAAACCATAATTCGTCTCAAATTCCAAGGGGTGCTCCAACCCCTCCAATCCTCAATTTACGTCTCAATTTTTCATGATCAACCATCATAAAACCATTTATAAAAATGCTCAGAACCTCCAAAATTTTTTCATCACTCCACTGAAAAACTCACTCATTCAAATTCTTAACTAATCCAACATTACAAAATCACGTAAAACTCACATTCTAACCTTTTATTCACTAAAATATATACATTCATCTCCATATTCCATAAAAGTATTTCTTCCGCATCGATTTCATCGCGCCGAAAGTTTGAAAAATTACATAGTCCGCATAAAAAATGGAATTTCATGAAGTCGAGCAACGTCACGTTAGGAGATGCGACAGCCGCGAAGGCTGCCTGCCTGGCTGACGGCATTGTTACATGGGAAATCAGACGAAAAGGCGCGATAACTAATCGCATAATAAATGAACTGTGTACGTCACCTAACCTCCGCGATAGAAGAAGATAGACGCTTTTTTTCATCTACGCGAACACGTTGGAATCGGTGACATGCCTTTATTCAAAGGGAGTGTCGCAGGAAACGAGCTCGCATTTTCACGGGAAAATGCTTCTGCATTTTCGTCGTACACATGCAAAAATTCTTGTCGTTCGTAAAAACTCGTGCAGCAATTTCAGTTTCAGACGTTACTCCATCATCGCATAATTAATAAATGGAGAACCCTGCACGGAAATTCCCCTCAATTTGAGGGTTATTTAGACCACTCAATTTCAGGTTCAACCCTCAACATTCAGGGTTAACCCTCATCTTTCAGAGTTAACCCTCAAGTTGAGTACTCGAAACAACCCTGAAAGTTGAGGGTTAGCTCTTATATTGTTGGTCAACCCTCAATTTTTAGGGTTAACCCTCAACTTTCAGGGTTAACCCTCAAGTTGAGGGAAATTTCCATAAGGGATGTACTCAATTTATTTCGTACTTTCCATTAAATTTCAGTTCTTTTCACTCGACTCTTTCCTAAGTGCAGAAATTATTCATAATTGTTTTCTGAAAGGTAATATGGAAGCTTGAATAGAGTAACTATTTAAAAAGGGGGAAAAGAAGCCCGGAGGACTAAATGGAAATTTCTTCTAAATTATCTTCAGTGTGAAGATATTTGGAATGTCGGCGCATAAAAAAACAAAACGCTTAACGCCGCGAGAGATCGAGATATTCAGGGAGAGTCGAGGGCTGAAAGAGGATGCAGGATTCCGTAAGAGGCGTCTCAGTGGGAGGAAAGAACGATAAGACGCCGTGAGTAATGAGCAGCGCAACGAGTGATATCGCGAACTGGAGCGAGGAATTCGTCGTTGAATAGCGGATACCGCAGTAAAGAGGGAGATGCCTCTGCAAATCAACTTTTATACTGAAAAAAGTTCATTATCGGTTCTCCATAAAAAGCGAGGGAGGGAGATTTCGGAAGAAGTACGGAGAATCTATTTTGCGGGGGAAATGGCGCTTTGAGAAAGCGTATAATGAGGATGGGGAAGAGGAGTCGATGGATGCGTACCTGCTGCGTGATTGTTGTGGGGTAATTCGGTCATGCAGGTTTTGGGGGGCACTGAAGAGGGGTAAATAGAGTGTCCAGATAGTATGAACGAAAAACCAGGACATGTTCCTTACGCCCTCTCCCCCCCCCCTCCCCCGGGATGAAGTTCTGAAGAGATGATTACAATTTTGCGAATTATGAAATTTGTGAAAATTTATTCGTAATATTCAAGACCACTAGAATTTTTTTAAGCTCTAAAATTTTCATCATGACTGAAATTTCAGAATTATTCAATTTTGATGAATTTAGAAGTTTTTGAAAATTCTTGGAATTTGTAATTTTTTTTTTTTTTTTGAATCATCGAAATTTTCGGGATTCGGATGATGTTTGGGATTTAGAGATTTTTCAAAATTTTTGAAATGTTGAAAATTCTCAGAAATCCCAAAAGTTTTCAAATTCTTACATTTTTGAAGAATTTATAAAATATCTACCTTCTTAAAGTTTCGAGATTCCAGAATAGTCAGAATATTTGAAATTTGCGTAACTCCAAAAATTGTGGAGTTTTTCGAAACATCCAAAATTCTCGGAATTCTTGAAATTTTCAAAATTACAAAATAATGCAAATATTTCAAATTCTCAAAACTTTTGAAACTGTTGAAATTTGCATAAATTTCTAAATTATCGGATTTCTTAACATTGTGAAAATATTAATAAATAATACAAATGTAAAATATAATAAATAATATTTTCGTGAATTTCCAAATCCTGGAGATTTTCGAAAATCTTAGAATTTGCGAAATCGGAAAAAATTTAGAAATAACCCAAATTTTTAATATTGGTACAATTTTACGGATTTGCAACTTTCTTGGAATTATAAATATTTTATAATTTTTTCAAATCATGAAAATTGTTAGGATTCTAAGAATGCTCGAAATTTCTAGAATTTTCAAAATTTCCAAAACCTCGAAAATGTTGAAAATTCTCCCAAGCCTTAAAACTACCCATTTTTTGCATATTATAAAAATTCTCCAGGTTCTTAAAACTTTCGAGATTCCGAAATGGTTAAATTATTCGAAATTTCTGAAACTTAAAAAATTCTCAAAATGCTCAAAACCTGCAAAGTTCTCGAAATTCTTGAAACCGCAAAAATTTCAGAACAATGAAAGTATTCAATATTCTTGAAACTTCAAAAATGCTTAAAATATCCATAATCTTCAAAACTATTAAACTCCTCAAAATCGTGAAAATTCTGAAAGTTCCCAAACCTTCCGTTAATTCCAGAATCCTTCAGATTTTCAAAAATCTCAAAATTCGCGAATTCTTAGAATTTCAAAAATTTCACAATAATCAA
>JAPYZK010003240.1:0-23744 GCA_030522785.1 Platygaster equestris | reverse complement strand
ACATGACTGCAAATCAGCGATTCATCCCGCTGTTTTGATCAGTGATTCTTCATCGCTGATTGAAACAGTTGTTTCTCACTGATAGCCAGTGGCTCAGATCCGATTATCGTAATTAGTGATTTACCACTGATAATCAGTGAAATTTGACTGTTTCGAACAGTGATTCGTCTCGCTGTTTGAATCAGTGATTTTCCGTCGCTGAATGAAATAGTTGTTTCTCACTGATTGCCGGTGGCTAAAATCCGATGATTTCAATCAGTCATTTACCACTGACAATCAGTGAAATTGCACTGTTTTTTTTAAGAGAGCATGCACTGACAAAAATTAAACTCGATCGAATGCTCTGTGGGTACCCCGATCTTCGTACGAACCGTATTTTTTCCCCTGGCGAAATATACGAAGAAAAAAATTGTTTGCGCTCAGGAAACGGATATCGTCGTGGCCGCTCTGACGATGACTTCCGACAGGGAAGAAGTTATCGACTTCGTGGCTCCTTACTTCGAGCAATCGGGAATACTGATAGGTATTTGTCACGAGGGAAAATCGTTATTTTTAGACGTTAGTCAGAATCGTGGCGGCGGTTCGCTAAAAGCCAGACGAGCAATTTCACTCGGCGCGGGACTTTTCTCTCTTGCAGTAACGAGGAAGGCCGTGCGCGAAACGTCCCTGTTCAAGTTCATGACCGTTTTGAAGCTCGAAGTGTGGCTCAGTATCGTCGGCGCCCTGACCTTGACGGGCTTCATGATCTGGGTACTCGAAAAGTACTCGCCCTACAGCGCGATGAACAATAAAGAACTGTACCCTTACCCTTGCAGGTGATTTTATGTTATGCTTAAAAATTGAAAATGTTGGAGTATTTTGTGAAATTGCGATTACAAATCGAACTTTTAAATGAGTCTGTCGAAAGGGCTGGAAGAAAAGTTTTTGCCTTTTTTCTGTTATTTCTGTGACATGACGAAATTTTAGATTTTCTTTATGATTGGTCATTTTACATATTTTAGGATTCGGAAAATTCGGATGGATTAGTTTACGAAACTTGATAGAGAATTTTTGAAAAATATCAAATATTTGAAATATTATAAAAATCATTCGAAAAACTACATAAATTTCAGAATTGAGATGCTTAGAGCGTATACTCAATTCAATTCCCGCAATTTTATGTTTTGAAAATTGCTTAAATTTTCAATAAATGTTTCTCATTTCGGAAATTGATGAGTTTACACGGCTTTTTTCAGGCAATTCACCCTCAAAGAGAGTTTCTGGTTTTCCTTGACGTCCTTCACGCCTCAATTACGTATTAATTTGATGTTATCGAAAAATTCAATTTTTTGTTTTCTCACAGACATCACAAATTGCACAGCCTTAAAATTCGTGATTTCTGGTCAAATTTATTCCAATTTCAATTAGTGCATCATCTAATTCGAAGTTTTTAAAAATTGTCGAAAACATCGAAAATTACAACTTCTTTCGTTTTCTTAACGCCATTCTTATAAATTTTGAGCACTCATCATCCCATAAATTTTGAGGCTACTATTTTGATTGATCGAGTCTTATTGACGAAGGGTTTATTAATTTAAAGCTCGATTTGGTTTTTATAGGGAGGAGGGGAAGCCCCGAAAGCTCTGTCAAGCAGGACACTCGTCGCCGCTTATTGGCTTTTCGTGGTTTTGATGCTGGCCACTTTTACTGCCAATTTGGCAGCTTTTTTGACAGTCGAGAGAATGCAGGTATGAACGATCGAACTGAATTTTTTTGGGAATGTTCGAAGATGATTCATTTTTTAATGGAAACCTCTCGAAAATTATTAAAATGTCTTCTCCAAAATTTTTTATCTAAAACTGTAATGAATTTTTTTAATCCATGTTTTCAAATTTTCGGATTCCAGATTTTTTAAGCTAAAGTTATGTAATAAAATTTTGGAACGTTCGAAGATTTTTGTATGAAAACCTCTCAAAATTACTGATTTGTAATTTTTCACACTCTTTTCTTAATTTTTCGTTTAAAGCGCTAATGAATTTTTGAAATCCCAAATTTTCAAATTTTAGATTTTTTATTCTGGAGTTATCTAATTTTGAAACGTTCGAAGATTATTATTTTTTGTATGAGAACCTCTCAAAATTATTGATGTTCTCAAGTTTCCAAATTTCAGACTTTGTAACCTGAAATTATGTAACTTTAATACAGTCAAAGATCAAAAATTAAAACTTCTTTTTGTGGTTGGCGCCTGAGCAACGATCACCTTCATACTTTCATGCATATTTTGCAATCGTCGACAGGAGTCAGAGATGCACAAAAATTAACGGAAGAAATTCAAAAGGTGTCTAGGTGTCAATTTATTATCTAACTATCCAAAGAAATGAACTTTATCGAACTGATCATTCGATTCATGAAATTATTACGTGAATCCTACATTTTCCAGTCAGGATATGTAATGCTTTTCACTGCTCATATTTTTATAATAAGATGGTAATATTTATGAGAATAATATATCAATATAATTTTTTACTCATTCTTTTTTTTCATGCTGTCAATTATACTTTCATGGTTTTTCGGACCGAAGAATTCAGAATATTTTTTTTTCAAGTTTAAAAAAGGAGGGACAATTTTCGAGAGGACAAATTTCGAGCTTTGTGTGTATTTTTCGTAAATTTCTCTTTTTCAGTCACCAGTGCAATCCCTGGAAGAACTCGCTCGTCAATCCCGAATAAACTACACCGTTTTGAACGGCACGAGCACTCAACAGTACTTCATAAACATGAAAAAAGCAGAAGACAAACTTTACGAGTGAGGTTTTATACAAATTTGGAATTTGAATGACGATAAGATGTTTTTTTAGAATTGTGAACACAATTTCTCAATTCTTACCGGAAAATTGTTCTCCTTCGTATAATAATGAATAAAAGTACAAAAAATCGCGAATAATACCGTATTAGTTTGAAATTGGAAATTGATTTCGTATCTTCGAAAAATTATTTACGTTTTTTGTTTTTAGAAAATATGACTACGAATATTGACGTGGTTACATTTCAACAATCTAAAATTTGTCAGTTTCTAACTGTGTAGATGTGTAGTCGTAATTCGCGGAAAAAAAGCTCAAAAAATTCGGAAATGTTTTACATCGTCTTTACGGAGCGTATAAATTTTATTCACACTTCACGTTTGAATTAATAGCGTGATTTACGGTAACCAAGCTGAAAAAAAATGCTTCGTCTGATAAAAATAACTGTATGTTCCCGGGCGGAATTAAAAATAACAGAAAACTCGAGTAAATGATCGAAACACGCTTCGGCGATTTCGAGTGACGCAGAGCGGGAATTATTTCAGGGCCGTGGCAGCCCTAAAACACTTGCAATTTTCAGGGATTTCCGTCATAACTCTGAAAAACTACGAAATTCGAAAAATTTCAGTCTATTTGTTAGGAATTGACAATTCTCAAGAGACTTTTTCAATTCAATACAGGAATTTTGCACACTCGAAAAATTTCCATTTATGCTTAATTGAATAATTAGTTAAATCTCCATTTGACTTTCGAAACTTTAGAATTACATAATTCTTCGAAATATTCAAATTTTAGAACATCAAAAATTTGTATAGCTTCATAATTTCTAAAATTTTCATAACTTCATAATTCTTTGAAATTGCAGAATTTTTTTCATGTCCAAAATCCTGAAAAACTTCAAAATTCGTCAAAACTTCAAGATGCTGGAATTTCGAAAATTCTAGGGTTCAAAATTTCAAAATTTTCGTAATTCCTGAAACGTTACAAATTCCGAAACTCAACAACTTTTGAAATTCAAAATTACCTGCAAAGACCATAAAACTCAGAAACTTTCAAAACTTGTGAAATTCCTCACAAACTTCTGAAACTTCAGAATTACATAATTCTTCGAAAGATTCAAATTTTAGAAGATCAGAATTTATATATCTTCGAAATTTCCAAAACTTGAAAATTTCATAACTTCCATAACTTTACAATTCTTCGAAATTCCAGAATTTTCTAAATTTCGAAAACTTCGAATGTTCAAAATCCTGAAAAGCTTCAAAATTCGTCAAAACTCAAGACGCTGAAATTTCGAAACTTATAAACTTCAAAGCTCCAAAATTCTTCGAAACTTCGAAACTTTCGAAGTTTCCAAGACTTGACTACTTTTCAATTTTCCATGGAAGTAGCAAAGTTGCATCCGCCCAATTCTTTGACATTCTCGAAAACTTTAACACTCCAAAACTTTCTACAAAACTTCCCAAAATTTAGAACTCCAAATGTTGTTCACAGCATCAAAATTCCCGAAGTTACTGAAACTCGAAATTTATAGGGTTTGGAAGGAAATAACCTTGAACAGCAGCAGTGATCAGATCGAATTCCGCGTTTGGGATTATCCGATCAAAGAACAGTACGGTCATATACTCCAGGCTATTGAACAAACTGGCCCAGTGATGACGGCTGCGGAAGGCTATAAAAAGGTCAAAACAATTTTTGTTTAATAAAAAATACCACTTGTTTACACGAATTCGAGATCAACGTTTCAATAGTTTCCAGTCAAAAGTCGATAACCCACATTTTCTAATATCTTTTTTATGATGGAATTGATTATTTCGATTTTTACAATTTACACATTTTAACAATTTCACACGATTTTCCTGGGCTCTATTCCCGGCTAGGTGGATTTTTTTCTCGCAAAAAACATTTTATTCAACGCCCGCGAGAAATATGTAATTTCGTGGCCCTGCTGAGAGTGGGCGGAATAATGGATTATCTGATTGTTGACGTATGGCATGCGGGTGATAAACTCGTTCGCCCACTAGTGGGCGAATAAGCTGTTCGCCCACGCTCATATTAACGACCTATAGCTATTCACTCACTCACGCTCAGTTTAGCGACCATTTACGCACGGATAATGGAAACAAGATGGCGGACGAGCAACTCGACATATATTTAGACGCCAAACTCCCTAACCCTAACCTCAAAATTACAAAACTGTGTATTGCTGCAATGTTTTTGTTGTTGTCTACAAAAGTGTCGAATACAGTCATAATCAATCCTGATGAAAATCGAAGCAACGAAAGGGATAATTAGTTTTTAACTCCCTAAAGCAGTACTTTTTAACTCCCTCTAAGGGCGATTGTTGCGTCAATCAATCAGGTAACCCATTATTTCCCCCCCTCTCATCAAGGCCATGAAATCACATATTTTTCGCGGTTGTTGAATAAAATATTGTGTGCGACTATTGGTCGAAAGAGGAGATTCCTCGAGCATGGAGATTGCATCACGAGCGTAGCGAGTGTGGCAACACGCGAGTGGAATCTCCTCTTTCGACCAACAGTCACACAATATACTATTATTGCCAAAAATTGAATGGGTAAAAATCGAAAGAATCAATTCCATCGTAGAAATTATTACTAACACATTGACAATCCATTCCATCAATTTTCTAATATCCCCCACAATTTTCCGGTATACAAAAATAAACTTTTCTCACCCCAATCGAAGACGAAAATTGAACCTTATTCTCAAAAAAATGCACTCTCCAAAATACTAGGTTCTGGAAAGCGAAAAAGCCGAATTCGCTTTCATCCACGACTCCGCCGAAATAAAGTACGAAGTGACGAAAAACTGCAACCTGACTGAAATCGGGGAAGTCATGGCAGAACAACCGTACGCGATCGCGGTGCAACAAGGCAGTTTTTTGCAGGAAGAAATCAGTCGAAAGTAAGTGAAAATTTTATCCCGAGAACTTTCCGTTTTACTCGGAGCGAATTTTTACTTGCAGGATCCTGGACCTGCAAAAAGATCGGTTCTTCGAGCTTTTGGCTGGCAAGTACTGGAACAATACCATGAGACGAATGTGCTCGAATCATGACGAGAATCAAGGCATCACACTTGAAAGTTTGGGTGAGTACAAACATGAACGTCTCGGGAAAAATCGGAAAAATCATGGAACATTTTTCCATGTTTTAGGAACAGATTCTATGCAAATTTGTCGTTTGTTTTTAGTTAGGTGAAGTGTTTTTTAGGTGCTTTGTAAAGTGTTTGCATTCTTGAAATTTTGGATTGTACGTTTTTGAAACTTTTTAGAAATTTTTGGGGTTGGAAGCTTTTTCATAAAATTAGTATCAAAATTGTGGAAATTTTGAATGTTTGATATTCAGTCTTTTTTTTTGAGATTCACGTATTCCCGAAAATTTGGAAATTAAGTAAAACTGCGTTTGAACTTTTAATTCTTAGGAGGTGTCTTCATTGCAACTTTGATCGGTCTTATTCTCGCCATGATAACTCTGGCAGGTAATGAAAATTGGAAAACAGTAATGTTTTCTTGATTTTCAATGAAATTGTTTATACGAGACGAGAAATTCCCCATTGATAATTAATTTTTGACCATTTTTGGAGCTTACCCTAGTGATTTTGGTTTTTATGTAACTTTATGGAATTCATAGATTTTTTATAAAATTTCATGTTTTCATAAAGTTGATTTTTTTATAAACTCCTTTTATAAATTTTTCGTTAAAGATTTTTTTGCATAAAAATCCGAGATTTATAAAAAAAATTTTTCATATAGTTTTTATAGTAACTTTTATGGAATTCTCAGATTCTTTATGAAATTTCATTTTTTATAATGATGATTTTTTATGTATAAATTAATTTTATAAATTGTTCGTAAAACATTTTTTTAAATAGAAATCCGAGATTCATAAAAAAATTGTTTTCATATAGTTTTTATAAAATTATTTCATAAAAATCGCACATTTTATAAAAATTTTCACAAAAGTTTTATAAAATAAACCTTACAAAATATTCATTTGGTTATAACAGCTATAAAATAATTTTTTAATTTTTTCATGTACACTAGAATCACTAGGATATTCACGAAACTCTCAAAATTATTTACGTTTTTCGAACGTCTGATAATTTTAAGAATTTTCGCAAGAGTGCCCCAAAGTATTCTATCCATTTCGGAAAATAAATGATGGTCGAACTTTCAAACCTCGGGAAGAAAGTTGAGACTTTGGACCCTACCCTCGTGATTTTGGTTTTTATAAAAACTTTAATAAAATTCAGTAAATTTTAATTTTTTTATAAAGTCGATTTTATAAAACCAATAAAATTTGCAATCTTAAAAAAGTGTTTAAAAAACTTTTTTATCAAATCACTTTATAAACATCGCAAATTTTATAAAAAAATTAAATTTTCATAAAATCAACCTCATAAAACGTTGATTTTTTCATCGAAATTATTAAATGATTTAATGAGGTTTTTATAAAAACTATAATTACTAGGGTATGGTTAAAAGTTACGACTTTATTTAAAATCTGACAGGGGAAGTGTTTTACTACCGAAAGAAAACACAGTTTGAAAAGCCACCGAAAACCGTGGAAGCCTGGCAAAACGAAGACATGGAGAAAGAGAGGATCATGATCCAAAAAGTCGCGAGCAAACTGAAATTGAGACCGGCACCTTTGGTTCCGATCGAGGACAAAAAACCGAAACCCAGACCTCCGATATCCCACATCTCCGTGTATCCTCGATTTCCTTTTCAAGAGTAATTTCGGACAATCGATGATTTTCCGGCCTTCTACGTTTCTATATTCTGCGGATTCTGGTAGTCTTCGTTCATTTTCTGGAGTTTGTGTTTTGATGATTTATTAGTGTTCTTAACATGTAGAGAAAAATTTGACAAAAAAAAGTACGTACGCGGTGTTTTTCAAGCATATGAAAAATTACGGGTTTCAAACTTAAATGGTACATTGAAACTGATTCTGAAATCGAATTGTTTCGAATCATTGAAGTTTATAAATCAGAATTTTTCTACTAATTAAGAGTGAATTTGACGTTTTGTGTTGTCTTTTGAAAAATTTGGATGTTTGGATATTTTCGTGTAATTCAATGTTTTACGACTTTTAGATTTCTCGTGTTCCGATTTCAACTTCAAAATGTTCCTTTCACATGAGTATTTTACAACACTTTCTGATTGATAAAAAAAAAGTTTAAGTATATATTTTACTTACAAGTGTTTGATATTTTATACACTGGAAACTCGTTTCTTTGTCTGTGGTAGGAAAAGTGAAAATTTATTTACGATTCAACAAAAAAACCAGCAGTTATAGAATAGAAACAGAACAGGACAAATTGGAGTTTTCAGTGTATAATATTTGAGAAAATTTTCGAGTGTTTGTACTTGAATAAATATGTAGGTGTTCTTAAATTTTCATCTTCTAATCTCCAGGACAAAAACCAGCTCCATTTTCCACATTTCCATTCTCAAAATCACACTCCAGAAAAATAATCACGAAAAATCAACAAATATCATTTTTTATTCGTATCACCACAATTTCCACAAACGGTTCCCGGTCACTTTCCCGAATGCAATATGCCCGGCAAACATTTCTCACTGCACAATCGTCTGTCGGGTAAATGGTCTGTCGGGATATCACATTCGGGAAAATGGACGATAATCTCCTAAACACAATAAAAAAAATTAGAAGTAGAATAACATCGATATATACATAGTCAAATTTTGAGCACAATTCGACAAATACGCCCCCGAAAAAATTTTATCAAAAACTACGCGCGTTGAAAATAGCATCGAATTCAGCCTCAGCTTCGGAAGTCTCGAGCATGTACTCCGGAAGCGAAAGGCCTAAAACTTTGTCATATTTGTACTTCGTCTCTGGAACAGTTTCGTAAGGCTCGACTTCCTTTTCTTCAGTCGCTTCTGTTTCTTCCTCTGCACCTTCCTCGTTTTCTTCATTTTCCTCCGGTTTGACTTTCGTTTCGTAATTTTTATCACTCGCTGCGGCCACGGGTTCCAGCAATGACTCGTTTTTTACATTTTCGGGAGGTATTTGCGAGGTCGCGACAGGTCTATTTTCTGACGCTTCGGGAGTCGTCAGAAACATGCATTCTTCTTTTCGAAAACCGTTTTCATCGACGCATTCGTAACATGTCATCTCGTTTCGCAGGATTTTACGACATTTCGTTCTGTCTTGGGACTGGAAATCTTGGTAGAATTTTTCCATTTCCGCTTTTCTTTTTGCGGCGTCCGCGTATCCTATGTCGACGCCGGATATTTTTTCTGGCTGTTTGGGAAAAGGTTATTATTTTACTTAAGGGATTGAATAATGGAGAAAATGTTAGATGATATCTGATTTTTCGTAATTGTTCCAAATTTTGATATTAGGGTTCTGAAATGTTCGGAAATTCGAAAGTAACTATATTTCCGAAACTTAGGAAACTTCGGAAATTTGGAATTCTTTAAAACTCTTTTGTATATTATAACCCCGATATTAATAAGTTTTGGGTAATATTATCGAATGTTTTGAGAATATTGAAAAATATAGAAATGAATTTTCTTAATTGGTAAATGACAATTTTGTATAATATGTATAATTTCTGAATTAGTGATGAATAAATATGTAGCTTTCTTTAGGTTGAAACACTAAAACTTCTAAAATTTTCGAAACTTTGAAAACTCAGTATTCTGCGATTCTCAAGCATTTTGGAATTCTGAAAATTCCCGAAGGAAGGAAATTCTAAAATGAAACAAAATTTTACACTTCAAATTCTTCAGAATTGTGCTTCACATCCTTAAAACTCTGAAATTTCCAGAACATTTACAAAACTTCTTATATTTTCGAAATTTCCGAAAATCTAGAATTTCATAAATTTATTCTTTGGAATGCGAAAATTTCTAAAATTCAAAAATTTGACATTTGGAGACTTTGAATTCACAAATTCTCTGAAATTTTGAAAATTATAAAACTCAACAACGTTTGCAAGTCAAAATTCCGCGAAATTTTCAAAAACTTGAAAGTTTCAAAATTCCCGAAAATATTTTGAACTTCATAATTATTCAAAACTTCTCTTCAAATCCGTAAAATTGTAAAATTTTCAAAACATCAAAACTTCCAATATTTCCGAAACTTCCAAAACTCTAGAACTTCATAATTCTTTGAATTCCAAAACTGCAAAAATCTAAATTTCAGAGATTTTGAATTAAAAAAATTCACTGACATTTTAAAAATTCTAAAACTCAACAATGTTTGAACATCAAAATTTCGCGACATTTTCAAAAACTCAAAAATTACAAAACTTTTAAAATTTTCGAAACTTTCAAATTTTTAGAACTTTCGTTTTTTTGATTCTCCAAATTTTCCGCATTTTTTATGTTACAAACTTGGAAAAGGGAGTGAATTCAGCGAATACTCAAAAAATTGTGAATTCAAACATTTTTATCCTGAAATGTCATACAGGAAATTTCAAAAGTTTAGTCTCGAATTTAAGATAATTTAGACAATACTTCAAAGGACTGAAATTCAAGAGCTTAAAAGATTTATAATAAATTCCGAAATTCAAAATTACTATACATTTTCGATTTTCTGAATTAATTACCTTTCGGGTCTTTAAATTCTCGATTCTAGAATTTTACCTGCGATTCCCAATCGGAAAAATCAGATTTCTCTTTCAAATCATCATCATCGTCGTCATTATCTGCCCCAACATCAGATCTGCGCTGAAAAGAGTCGTTCCCATTTTCCTCCTCGGCATTCTCCCCCGAATCTTCGATTTCTTCATTCGGCTCCCCAAAAGATTTAGATTTCGTAAACGCGAAAATCTTATCACTGGGCTGATAAGAATAAGCGCATTTTTCGTAATTTCCCCCAGTTTTGGGATCCTTGCAAATGGTGCACGTCATGGAATTTTTCTGCACCTCCCTGCAGTTGCCAGAGTTTGTCTCTTGCGCTTTTTCGGCATCCTCTTCGTATTCCGAAGTTGAAGCTGAAGGAAAATCGTCATCTTCGGAACTTTCTTCAGTTTCGTACACTTTTTTCGGTCTTTCTGTCAATGCTTGTTTTTTTCCCTCCGTTTTTGGTCTTGGCCTGGACTCGGATTTTTCACTCGAATCTTCCGTTTCTGAAGACTCGGGGTAACCGAAACTTTTGCTTCGGGAAAATTTGTAGAGCTTTTCCGGGGGTTGATATTCGTAGTAGCATTTTTCGGAGTTTCCCCCGGTTTTTGGGTTTTTGCAGAGTATGCAGGTTTGATTTTTTCGACGGATTTTTCGGCATTGTTTGGATTCGGAAACCGAAGACGACGCGCTGGGATTGTCTGTGGGAATTGGAAAATTGAGAGATGATTCGGGATTCGGGGTATTTTATGAAAATTATATAGATTTTGATTGACGGGAGTAGAATAGAGATTTTGGCTGGGAAATCACGATTATTTGCAATGGCCCGAGGAGGAGAAAGTTGGAAAAACAAGCACAATCAGAATTGGCACTAAACAAGATGTGAAGTTGTGTAATGGAATTATAACGACAATCTCGCAATCAGTTACAGTTCATCACGCCTCATTGGAACTGATTTCTTTGTTATGCTTGAGCAACAATGTAGATAGAAAAAATGTGTGTTAGTAATAATGGTGTTCTGTATTTTTGGCGTTTTTAGGGGGTTTTGAATTCATTTGAATAGATAGGTGAAACTTCTTTTGGTTGATGGGAGTTGGACTCAAAATATGGTAAAGATGAGAATATTTTTTTCTTATAGAAACGGTTTTTTATTATTGAAATGGACGGAAGTGAAAAATTGTTGACTTTGGAATGAAAAATATTTCGGGATAATCAGCCTTCATTGATTTTCGGTTGATTAATATGAAACTTTAGTTTTTTTTAAATATGCTCCAAATGTTCACTTTTTGGAGAGATTTTTATTGACTGCATTTTTTAGTTTCATAATTGTAAAACTCGGAAATTCAGAGTAGGAAAAAAATCGGAATTCGAAATGTAATTATTCGAAGAATTGAAACGGAAGTTCAAAAATTTTTGGGTTTATTTATGAGTACGAATTTTGGAATGTTGAATGTTTTAAAGTTTTGAAATTTGTAAATTTTTGAGTTTGACATCTAGAATGTGAAAATTCATAAATTTCATCAAAACTTCAAATATTTTGTAGTTGGATGCATTTTAGACACAAATTTGTGACTGTTTCGAAATTAGACAACTTCAGTTATACACAAATTCAAGAATCGAAAAATTTGCGAATTCTTAATCTGAAAATTCACGTACGTAAATAAATTCCAAGTTCAATATTTGAAATTTAAAATTCAACCGTAGAATTGAATATAAAAATTGTAACGTTACAAATTCATCACAAATTCCTCATAATGTTCTTCATTTCTTATAAGGCACCTTATAAAAACTCATAAGTTCCCTAAAAAGTTACGAAGTTTTCTAAAAAAATTTTTATGGAAAACTTCATAACTTTGACCTTATAAGTTTCCTCAAATATGTACTCTGATAACTCATAAGTCCACCTTATAACCTTTCAAGAAACTCATAAAATTGCATAAGGAACCTCACAATAAATAAAGAACCTGTCAAAAAACTTCTAAGTAGTCATAAGCAACTACGCAACTGTCCTTTTCTCTCTCACAAGAGCAGTCGTTTAGTGAGAGAAAGAGAGAGAGAGAGAGAGAGAGAGGAAGCAAAAGATCCTTTCAATCCAAAACAAAAATTATACCACTCGAAATTTGCTCCCCCTGCGAATATCGATCATTGCCATCTTCCTCCGAAGACTGGTCATCAGCTTCAGCAGAACCCTCCTCATCAACCTTATCACGAATTTTCTCCCGGGACGTCCAGTCCCAAACAGGTCTATACGCAGTCGAGTCGCTTTTTTCCTCCACCGGAGCTTCGCCAAACGATCTCGACTGAGTGAACGCGTAAGCTTTTTCTGTGGGTTTGCCCACATAAGAGCATTGCTCGGACTGCGCATTGGTTTTCCTGTTCTCGCACACAATGCAAACCATCCCGTTTTTTATCAGCCTCCTGCAACTTTCACTTGTTTCCTCATTTTTCTTTCCGGCACGACGATTTTCACCTGACGGAGAAGTTTCGGGAGAAATATCTTGAACGTCCGAACGCCGAGTTCTCGCGCTTTCGGGGGTGTCGACTTTGGAGCAGTATTCGTAACTCAGTCCTGTTCTTGGGTCTTTGCATTTGTAGCAAGTCAGGGCTTCGCGGTTTTTGGTTTTTTGGCAAAAAGATTGGTCGGATTTTTGGACGGTGGAGACGAGTTTGGGGCCGGTAAATGGGTCCGTTGGTTTTTTGTAGGCTTTGTCTTCGTGGGGGGTGGGTTTGGTTTTGGTTCCGGAAATGGAAGTTGCGCGGGGTTGGATCTCGGGGATTTGGTCGGGTGGGTTTTTGAAGAAAGTGTCGTAGAGGTCGGCGTTGGTGGAGGGGATGGAGGCGAAGGCTAGGAATAAGATAACCTGAAAAAAAATTTTTATTTTTTTGAAAATTGGCAGATTTAGAATGTAAAGAAATGGTGCATCCACTATAAAGTTGAAGATGCGCGGTAAATGTACGTTTCAGAAATATAAAACTGGGGAATTTGAATTCTTTTTATTTTAGAAATTCAAAATTGGTGAATAGTTTAATAATATAAAGAAGTTTAGTGAAGAAGTAAATCAAGAAAAATTTGAAAAGTTCGGAATTTCGAAACTTCAACTATTTTCAGGCTTTAGAACCTTCAAAACTTGAAAGATTATAAAGATTTGAGAATTTCGAAGGACCAGAATTTTAAAACTTCGAAACATCTAAAAATTTGACATTTTTCGCGACTCTCAAAAATTCGAAGTTTTGCGTGATTGTTAAATGTAAAATTGAAGCAATCTAAAGATTATAAAATGTCCAGAAATTGAAAACTAAGAGTATGTCCGAAAATTAGAAAACTTGAGAACTATATGATTCTTAAAAACTCTTTTATTCCGAAATATGTACTATAATTTCCGAAATTTTCAAAACTTTTAAAACGAAATACTCCAGAATTTTAGAATTTTGAAATTTTGAAAATTCCCAAATTATGAGAATTCTAAAACGAAACAACATTTAGAACTTTAAAATTCTCCAAAACTTCCCTTCAAATCCTTGAAATTCTACAATTTCCAGAATATCAAAACTCCCAATATTTCCGAAACTTCCAAAACTCTAAAATTTCATAATTCTTTGGAATTCCAAAATTGCAAAACTTCAAAAATCTGTAATTCAGACATTTTAATTTTCCAAATTCTCTAAAACTTTCAACACTCTAAAACTCAACAACGTTTGAACGTCAAAATTCTGCAAAACTCTCGAAAACTTTAAAACATTTAAATTCTCGAAGACATGAAAATTGTATTTGACTTCAAAATTTCAAACCATCTGAAATTAAAGTCTAAAAAATTTTTAAAACAGAAAGACTTTTTAAACTTTTTGGAATTTCTGAATTCATACTCGTAAGTCATAAAAAATTATGAACTTCCAAAATGTCCATAATTGAACGACTCAATACAATAACCGGTAAAATCGAACACATACAAAATTTTAGCTTCTTATTCACTTGGAAGTCACAAAACTGTATGATTGAAATAAGTATATTCTCTGAAAAACTCGAACAAACATAAAACCACAAGAAAAATTGCAAAATTAACGTTCTCGATCTAATATATCAAATGCAAAATTTACTCACTGTGTATGGAAACATTTTCAGAATATCCCGAAATTAGCAGTAAAAGTTATGTCTCTCGACACATTGCTCTAACTCAAGTAGATTTCTGTTTAAGAATGGTTTTATAGCTCGCTTTATCATCCCCGCCACTTCCGCCTCTCTATTCCACCTTTGCGGGGACACCTAATCAAATGCCCAGAAATCATCTTATGAAACCGATGTTATAAGAACTTTAACTCACTACTATAGATCAAAAAGTTATGAACGTTTTTCGGCCCTTCAGTACATAAAAAACGCCAGAAATAAATGACACCAAAAGTGGGGGATATAAAAAATCGTCTATTGCCAATTTTGATAATTTAAATAAAAATAAGGGGGAAGGGGGTTGTTGGCCTTTTTTTCCCCATGAGTATAATTTTTGCAAACAAATCGAGTTTTCTCTATAAATTAGTAGAAATCCGCTGATTTTATATACCTAGTCTAATCCATTATAAAAATTCGTCTCCTTCGAAACAGTGACGGTATTTTCCATAGAATTTGCTCAAATTAAACTCATTGTGATCGAATTAGTCGAGTTTAAAAATGAGTGAGGAAAAAGTGAGATTACGGCATAAGGCGGGGACAAAAATGTCGGCAACATTTAGTTAGACAACAGATCCGCGACGCATGGACGAGTGCGGAGAGATCGATAGCATCAGACCAGAATATTCGACTTCGATACAGTTTTTGAGATCCCTAATCTCAGTTGTTTCCGCGAGAAAATAGAAATAATGAGAAGTGAAAGTTGTGGGATCAACAGCCTCGTCCAAATTTTGCGGTTTTCGAATTAATAAACAGTCATTAAAATTTATTTCATAATATTTTTCCAGAAATCGTAGATAATTTGATAAAGTTGAATTTGGATCAAAATAGTAAAACATGGACCCGTAAAGGGGAAAAAATTCAAAACTAATGAAACTAGATCGTAATAATGCTAAAGGAAATTTTTAACCACTATACATTTATATGTACTTCGAGTACAAAAAAATGATCGTCAATCAAAAATGTTCGATCGATTTTCGTGCAAAATCGAGTATCGTGCCCGATCACAACGTCCCACGTGTGATCCATCACACGAAAAGGTTAAAAGCGGCCCAGCCCGACTCCGTAGTGAAGACGATGTCATAGAACCAGTCTCACCTTTGGCGTCGAAGAAGACTCGTCGCGTCGCGAATGGGTTCCGCGCAACC
Organism: Platygaster equestris; assembly: GCA_030522785.1. Lineage (NCBI taxonomy): Eukaryota > Metazoa > Arthropoda > Insecta > Hymenoptera > Platygastridae > Platygaster > Platygaster equestris. Next base: position 8,037 of record JAPYZK010003240.1, on the reverse strand, counting down.
CGCGAACCGAGACCACCAGTAACGCCAGAACCGCGCCGGAACAACCATCGCCAGTTCCATTTTCCCTTCCGGCATTTTCCCGGGAAAAATCCCTCGGAAAATCAGCCCCCGACATGAGTTCGTCCACGTTCCCGGGGTGAGTCACTAAGAATCAGCTATTTTTGGATGATTTTCGAAACAATCCGAGAAAATTCAGAGCGCGACATCGAGCTATTCTTGCTACATTCCGAAGGTTCATAGGTTTTTTCCGAAAATTACTCAAAAATTCAATCGCAGTTTGTTTATAAATTGGCCAAATTCGTAAACGAGATAAAAAATTTTCAATTATCGCTAAAAAATGCAGGATTTTATAAGGGGTTGCATTTTTTCTACATTCAAGTTCAACGTACTTTGCAGATGGTTGAGAAATTCTTCATTGCCAATTTCGCCATTTTTGTACCATTTTGCATTCATTTATACACAAATTTCAGTCAATCTTTACGTATTCGCGTAATTAAAAAAAAAACTTTTTTCATTTACGTCTCTCGTCAAAGTATTGGGGTTGAGGACAATTTTTTACCACGGTGAACGAATGCGGAATTTTTCGTGACGAAACATTTGTTTACAAGTGGGCTTCGTTTTTTGATGCAGGCAGAGTGAAAATCCTAAAAATAAAATAATAGGAAAGATTTCGGACGCTGGTCGAACGCGCAGGTCAAAGTGGTCTAAATTTACCATCGCCTCGCGTACCCACCTAAATACATTTCTATGCTATTGGCTGGGTTCCGAGACCAGCGACTCATCTTCGACTCTCTCGGCTGTGAACTTTTCTTGGAAAACGTTTGTTTTTTGAACAGCACGGGGTTATAAAAAATAGATGGAAAAATATTTGCATGGGCCTAGGTTTCTCGGGTCCCTTTTTATTCGAGTGCAAATGTTTTTGGATTCCAACGCGGTGACGTCTTTTGGCAAAAGTAAAATGTTGAGTCATTAATTTGAGTCGTGACGGCTGTAAAAATGACGTAGGATGGTTTATTCCAAGAGAGTTTGGGCGATGTTGAAAATTTTGGAGAGTGTTCGTAATTTCGTAATGAATTATGAAAATTCTAAGAGGAGAAGGGCGATTTTTCGAATTTTTTACTCGAGATATTTCGGTTTTTAAAAACCATGGAATAAGAGAATTGTTTATACATTTTTTATTGCAAATTTGGAGATTTCATAATTTTTACTCGTGAATCATAATAATGTTCGGAAAATCTGAATCCATAAGTATTACACTAAAATTTGTGAGTCCAGATGGTAAAATTTCGAATTTAAGTATTGCAAATTTTTCATATTAAAAGCTCGAAAAAGTTTAGAAATTTGGTAAACTACAGAATTCGTTATTTTCATCATGGAAATTATAAAATCACGAAATTCAGAGATCGAAATATTTTGGAATCAAAATACGTAAAAATGTACAACGTCAAATTAAAAAATTGTGTGATCACAAAATTTGATAATTTAAAGTTTGTAAATTTTACGTCAAAAATTTCGAAGTATGTGAAAGTTGAAAGACGTTTTTTGGCCTAGTTTTTTGAAAAACTATAAAATTTTCGAATTGAAATGACGTAATCAGGATTTTTCAACATCTCAATTATCAACGCGAATATTTCGACCTGGGTTCAACCATGCCTACTTTAATTCAAATTCACTGTCAAAAGTGTTATCAGGTTATATGTATGGAGAAAGCGTTGTTTGCTTATCGCTGTAATGATAAACTTGACACTCGATCAGCTGAAAACGCGCTCAAGTTGACGACCTTGCGAAAACTTCCTTCCTTAAAAGGCGTACGCGCCAGACGATTGCGGGTCCAGTCAAGACCGCGTAATGTAGGTTACACATTCGTTCATAAACACTAGCTAAAGTAACTTTGCAGAACGTTAAATCCGCAAAATAAAAGTGATTTTTTCAAAAAGTGTCGATTTTTGAAAAAATTATAACCTAATTTTCGCAGCGTGCTTCGTCATACCAACGGAAATTTTAATTATACGAGGTAAAAACTTAAATTTGCGGATAGAAGCGCATTGAATAAATAAAATGTATGAACAATGCGCTAGTTCAAATTGTTCAAAATTTGTGTTCTCCATTTTTAAAATCATTGAATTTGACCGTTTTTCAAAATTAAATTAAATTCTGGAGATTATCTCAAATCGTCTAAAATTTTTACAATTCTTTGAAATGTTTAAAACGTGTAGAAAGTGGAAAAATTATCAAGTTTAAAATTTTCCGAGAATTTTACAAAGTTTTCGAACATGACGGAGATTGAAGATTAATTTTGGATACTCGAATAAATTTCCGAAAAACGACTGGTAATAAATTTGTAAAAAATCTGAAATATTTAAAAATGCTCAAAATCATGATACATTTTTACAAACTTCTCAAATTCTTACAAAACTTGAGAAAATCGTCGTACAAAAATTGCATCAATTTTGTAAGATTAAAAAAAAAAAAAATTCCGACCATTATCATAGATTTGTTAAGATTCTTGAACTCCCCGTCACTACTGATTATAATGACTCACAATTTCCCATTCAAAATTTCAACTTCACTCGGAATTCCATCCCAATCCACATATATTTTTTTAATCATCGTCATTGCGAGATAGTCACGTTTTTTCGGTGCTCTCTTTCACGCGCTCGTTTTATATTCGTTCGTTGAGTCACTGCTCGAATATTTGCGTACGATTTTTTTCACCGAAGATATAAACGTCATCTCATTGAATCACTCTCGGAAATGCAAACTGTGCTCTATATTTTTCGATCGTAAAACGCCTGATTTTCATCATATTTTTTGCAGGGATTCGGATTCGTCAGCTGAAGGTGAGAACAAAATTTGTAATTTGAAAAAAACTTTTTTTTGTTATAAACATATTAGAGCAATGAATAAACACAATAGCAACGTCATTTAACCGAAAAAAAAATCGCGAACTCTCGATATAGTTCATTTCAAGCGAACTTTTTTGTAATCACTTGACCTAGTTATTTTGATCAGATTAGTCACGTGTAATAATTTTGCACAAGGCCTACCGTGTGTAAATTTGGCGCACCGCGAATTCTTTAAAAGTAGCGATACCAACTCGTGGACGTAAACAAATTAGTAAGATTTCGCTGAATTTTGGAATGGATAAACAGTATGTTTTTGACACTGATTGATTGATTATCGAATTTACTTTGTGTCAGTTCGATGATGAATTAATATATCTGATCTTTTTGCATTCGGAAATTCGCAGTTTCAAGACATGGAAATTTTTGCATCAAAAATTTCAAAATTATAAATTCATATACGATTTAAATTAATTTCTAAAAAATAATAAATCAACCATTTTTCACGCGACGTCACGTATTCGGTATTCATAAACATTTTCTGTTTTCGCGAGCGTCGTATTTAAAATGAGGAGAAAGCATGCCAAATAAACATCGAAATAAAACGAAATAATTGCACCGATGGTACTTGTAGCGTTTTGTCCCGCGCCGCCGCCGCCCCCGCCACCACCGGTCTTTGGTCAAGTGCCAGCCGTGAAGATAGCCACAGTCGAGGTGAGCGAAATTTTGGCGTTCGCCGTTTATTATGCGATGCTTCTACACTTGTCGCTTTTCTAAAACGTAAAATCTTCCTAGTCTTTCTTCGAACGCCGGAACCATCACAGTTTCCACTAACACGTACATTTCGCCTTTTTGACGCATCCTGCGCTTTCTCTAACATCTCGCAAGAAATCTTCAACCACCATGGCGAGTATTTTTCTTCAGCCATTTTCATTTTTTTGTTTTTTTTTGTTTATGTGTGTAAATGCGGGATTTTTCAATGGGGAGTTTATTTTGATTGATTTTAAAGAAAAAAAATTTTTTTTTTGAATTTTTTATTATTTTCCGAACATTTTTAGACAATGAGATGTATTTTGGATCATTTTTTATGAGTACAGAAGATTTTTCACGATGCATTGGAAATTTTTATGAATATTTTACACTTTTTAGAGGTTTCAAAGATTCGAATTTTTAAGATTGTTGATTTTTATATTTTTTCGAAAAATTTTGGAGATTTTTGAAAAATTCATTTATAATTTGGTCCATAAAAACCATTTTAATTTGTTTTGAGTGAAGTTTCATATTTTTGGCACAAATTTTTAGTATGTCCAAAGACGTTTTATTATTTTTGAATATTTCAAATTTTTCGAACGATCGCTGTATCAGAATAAATTGTTGACTCGAATTCCGCAGATCCTACATGTTTGAGTTTTTTTTTTTGGAATCCACAATTTGAACTTGTTTTGCGAAATCTAATTCTTATACACTAAAATTTTTGGATTTTCGAGTGTATTTTGAAATTTAGATACTTATATTTTGAATAAAATACGCGTAGATCTTGTGATTTCCATATCAGGTTTTCACGAATCTCAAGCTTTTGAATTTTCACATTTTTTTAATTTTAAAAATTTTATACCTGCAAAAAAATTCCGTGTTCAAATACTCATGACTTTTCCCAATTTCGACTTCTAAATTGCGTAATATTTGGACTTTATAATGTTCCTCTTAAAAATTCACAATTTCGAAATTCAGAATTTCCTAATAATTATCCAATATTCGAAAATTATTCATAATTTCAATCTAAGTTTCAACTTCCTAAATTATCAAACTTCCTCGTCTAAAAGTTATCAAATAAAAAAGAAAAAAATGATAGATACTAATTTTTCATCCCAAATACATTTTCGAATAAACATTCCAAAATTCCTATCCACAAAAATACTTTCGTTAAGTAAAAAAAAATCTTTCCCTCGCGTTCCGATTTTCGTAACATCTCCCAAATAAAATTCCCCACCTCGCTTATACACTATTCGTTCTGCAACCAAAAAAACGTGGCCGCAGAATGCCAGAAACAGACTCCAAGGCGCCGGGAACGAGGGGTACGAACCCCCCGCGGCGATACAAAACGCCATGATGACAAAAGACAAGAAACCGTTCACATACACTCCAGGCATGGGGGGAAAATTGGACCTGTCTCAAATCAGGAGTCCGCGGATGGCCCGGAGAGTTGCCAAGAACGCCAACGACGAGGGAATCGAGGGTCCGCCAAAATCTGCCTCGGAGCCGAGACCCACGTCGGCGCAAACTGGAGCCAACCTTTTCGTGCAACCCCAAGTCGCGGTTCCGGTTTTCCCGCTTAACGTGCCGTCCCAGCCCTCGCCCACGAGGACGGTGCTCAACAATGTCAATCATTCGCCAAGTGAGTGACTATACCAGCCCACGCTGTCAAAAATCATCAAAAACGAATCAATAAATATCGGAAAAATATGTTGTATGGTATTCTGCCAGATTCGCTGTACGAAAAACAACCGGAAATGCCAAAAAACGTGATTCGGGTGGATACGAAAATGACGCCAAGTTCACCCCCGGCTCGTACGGAGTCGCCAACAACCCCGCCGCAAGTAGCTTTGGCGAAAGCCCCGACGCCCTGGATGCTGAACCGGAACAAGTCGCAGGAGGAAGTTCCTGAATGGGCAAAACGCTCCAGTAGATCTTCGGATTCGACTCCCGAGAGCCCGCTTTCACCGCCGATTTACGTGCAAACGACGCAACAGGCGCCGCCGCCACCCCCGAGGCAGCCCAGCCCCCAGACCCCTTTTTCCAACCAAAGACAACCGCAATGGCCGACGAATCAGTCGGAACAAGTCACTCCAACAAGGGTATGCGTGAAATTCTATAATTATTAGGAAAATAGAGTACTGGTCATAGTCGTAAAACGTATCGAGTAATAGTACAAAATTGTAGAGGTATACCTAAAATATAGTATAGTATAGTAAAATTATAGTATAGTAAAGTATAGTATAGTAAAAAAAGGAGTGGAGAAAGTGTCGCACTATAGTGCGACACTTTCTCCACTCTTTTTTTTCCAATCCTTTCTCTTCATTCCTTTTTTCCCACCTAACTTTTTCTCCAGTGACGGATACAAGGGGGGAGGGGCGAAGGGGCGATTTCCCCCCCCCCCAACCTTTTTGCAATTTCTTAAAAAAAGTTTGTCTAAAATTAATGTTATTATGATCATAAGTAGTATTATTACCATAATGAAATTTAAAATTATCGTTTTTCTCTTTTTTTCAAGATCATATTAAGTATTAATATACGGACAGAAACAATTATTTATGAGCAAAAAATTTTTGATGGAATAAAATTTTTTTTGAAATTATAACAAAATTTGTAAAATCCCTTAAATTTATGAAATTTTTAAAACTTTCGAAATTAACAAAAAATTTTTTAATTTGCGAAATTTTTGGAATTTTTTTCGAAATCAACAAAAATTTTGAAAATTAGCAGAATTGACAAAATTATCAAACATTTTAACATTCTTGAAATTTCCCAAATTTTTGTAATTACGGAAATTTTTGAAATTATTTTTTTTTCAGAATACTCAGAATTCTGAAAGAGTTTTAAAATCTTCAAATTTTTTAGAATTTTTACAGAATTCTTACAGTTTTTAGAATTTGAAAATATTGAAAAGTTGAAAAACTTCCAAAATTTGTTAAACTATTAACGTTTAAAAATTCTGAATATCGAAAAATCCCAACTATTTTTCAAATTATAATAATTATTCTTAATTTTATGATAATTTTGTAATTTTTGAAATTTTCAGAATTTTTCTAAATAATGGTCAAATTTTTGAAATTTTAGAATATTCAAAAAATATCTAAAACTATTATCCTTTCTAATGAAAAATTTTCGACCGCCCCCTCCCAATGAAAACCTGTATCCTCCCTTGTTTTTCTCCACCCTACATTCCACTAACAATTTTTTTCACAGACATTTTTTCCACTAACCTTTTTTTCCATTTACCGTTTTACCCACTTACCCTTTTTCTCAAAAAATTTTTTAATAATATACATATTTCAAATAAAAAATATCAAAACATACTTTCAAAATATTGATTGCTATTTCAAAAGATTTCGAGTTATCAAAACGTAATGTAGTGTCCAACAGCTCGGAGATACTATGCGATTTCGCCGACATTTCCAAAAAACCCTACCATTTCTCTCTTCTGTTCTTGTGCAGAGGAACTCATTGATATGTAGAATAGGGTGTTTTTCGACATTTGATATTAGTTCTACAACCATTTTAATTTATATTTGGTAACACACAATAATTTTGATGAACTCAAATGACTTAGCTCGAAAGATGTTATTTAGCCGTGTCAATTGTGCACAAGTTTTTTGAGCACTGTATAAATTTTTCACCAGACGATTGTGCACTGGACGATTGTGCACAAATCTAAATGACTTTTTGTGCAAAATCGTCTGGTGAACAATTTATACAGTGCCTAAAAAACTTGTGCACAATTGACACCATCCCTTCAATTTGAACTTGACTTCGAATGTTAAACTTCTAAAAATTTGTAAACATTACTGGAGACATTTTTTTGGAAAAAAATAGCGGAAAAAACGATCAGAGGAATGAGTGAAAAAAAAGTTGGTGGAAAAAATGGATCGGAAAAAGTGGTGTACAATCAATTGTAGATTCTGACAGAGATTTTTTAGTAGAAATTTTTTGACGCAGATAGAAGACAGGCCGTCGGTGTTTTCTGTGAAAAATCAACAAACGGGTCATCACCAGTTCAAGGAATCTGGCCCGGGACATCATCAAAGTCGGTGGTATCAAGCTCCTCAACAAAACCAAAGCCCAGTCCAAGTGCAGGTGAGATTGAGGAATTAAAAATAGTATATTGTGCGACTAGTGGGAGAAAGAGGAAATTCCTTGAGCGTGGAGATTGCCTCACGAGCGTAGCGAGTGTGACAACACGCGAGTGGAATCTCCTCTTTCGACCAATAGTCGCACACAATATTTTATTCAACAACGCGAGCAATATGCGATTTCATAGCCCTGCTGAGAGGGGGGAAAATAATGGGCTACCTGATTGATTGACGCAACTATCGCTCTTAGAGCTTTGCTACGTACTTTAGGGAGTTGAAAACTAATTATCCCTTTCGTTGCTTTGATTTTCATCGGGATTGATTATGACTGTATTCGACACTTT
>JAPYZK010003239.1:0-12367 GCA_030522785.1 Platygaster equestris | reverse complement strand
CTTTTTATTTTCTCCCTAATCAAACGACGCTCCACTTTCGTTCGCGCGCGGTCTAGGTCGACGAAACCGATCGCGTTGCGTGGTTTTATTTCGTACTTCAAAAGGAGAATCGGGAAAAAAAAAGAGCGAGGAACGTTTGAAGTTGCCGCGCGACGCGCGCGTTTTGTAGGTGCGAGCGTGACTGGTCGGTCGGTCGTAGGAGCAACTTGGTCGCGGGGAAGTAGTAGGACTGGGTAGTTCGAGTGGTGGAAGTCGCGGGCAACGAGAGGGAGCAGCGCCGACGCGGGGAGGGAATTCGGAAGGATTCTTGTCTCGGGTATGCTGCTTTCGGACTTTCACTGTTGCTGAAAATGTGGTGTGGGCATTCCCTGAGGGTTTTGAGGAATGGAAATTCTGAGGAAATGGAAGGTTTTTCCATTGACATCAGTGGAAAAACCAGGGAAAAGATCCATTGTTTCCTTAGTTACTACATTTTTAGGTTTTAGAATTTGAAAAAAAAAAAGGTTTAGAGAATACTTTTTATCAAGATCGCCTGAGGATCGTATAAGACCGTCTTAAAAAAACTTTTTTTCCATCAAGATCGCCTTGAAATGGTACGAAGTCGTCTTAAAAATACTCTTCATCCATCGAGATCGGATTGGAATCGTCTAAAATCGTTTTATAAATACTTTTTATTCATCAAGGTCGTCCAAGATTGTCTTTAAAATACTTTGTATTTATCAATATCGCGTTAAAATCGTCTAAAATGGTGTTAGGAATACTTTTTAGCCATCGAGATGGCATTAAGATTGCTCAAGATCGTCTTAAGAATGCTTTTTATACATCACGACCGCCTTAAGATCGTCCAATATAGTTTTAAAAATACTTTTCATGCGTGAAGATTGCATTGAAATCATCCAAAATCGGCTTAAAAATACTTTTTATCTATCAAGATGGCCTTAAGATTGCTCAAGATAATCTTAAAAATACTTTTGATTCATCAAGATCGTCCAAGATTGTCTTTAAAATACTTTGCATCCATCAAGATTGCATTACAATCGTCTAAAATGATGTTAGAAATACTTTTTATCCATCAAGATCGCCTAAAGATCGTCCAAAATCGTCCAAAACCGTCTTGAAATACTTTCTATCCATCAAGATCGCATAAAAATAGTCTAAAATCATTTTCAAAATACTTTTTATCCATCAAGATAGCCTTAAAATTGCTCCAGATCGTCTTAAAAATACTTTTTATGTATCAAGATGGCCTTAAGATAGCTCAAGATCATTTTAAAAATACTTTTTATCCATTAAAGTCACCTTAAGATCGCCCAAAATCGTCTGAAATCGTCTTAAAAATACTCTTTATCCATCGAGATCGCATTAAAATCGTCTCAAATCTTCTTAAAAATACTTTTTATATATCAAGATGGCCTTAAGATTGCTCAAGATCCTCTTAAAAATACTTTTTTTCCATTATGATCATCTTAAGATCGTCCAAAATCGTCTTTAAAATACTTTGTATCCATCAAGATTGTAATACAATTGTCTAAAATCATCTTGAAAATACTTTTCATCCATTAAGATCACCTCAATATCGTCCAAGATTATCTCTGAAATATTTTTCATCCATCAAGATCGCATTCAAATCGTCTAAGATCGTCTTGGAAATACTTTTTACCAATCGAAATCGCTTTGAGATCGTCCAAGATGTCTTAAAATACTTTTGATCCATCAAAATCGACCAAAATTGTCTCAAAAATACTTTTCATCCATCAAGATCTCTTTGAGATCGTCTAAGATCGTCTTGAAAATACTATTTATCCATCAATATGGCCTTAAGAACGCTCAAGATCGTCTTAAAAATACTTTTTTTCATTTTTTCATTAACGAAAATTAATTTATTCAGGGGATAAGAAGTTACGCAACTGTCCTTTTCCCTCTCACGAGAGCTGTCGTTCGGTGAGAGAGAGAGAGAGAGAGAGAGGGAGCAATATAATCGCCCAGAACTAGTTAATTCAAGATTTTTATTCCAGAAATTAAAATAATGCTATTTTCTGAATGAGTATTTTTGTACATTCCAAAATTTGAAAATTTTTCAATCGCCAAAGTTAATAAATTCTACATTTTTATTTTGAAAATTTAGAGGGGTTACTATTTCGTGAATATCCTTGAAATTTTTCAAACGATCGTCAAATCTAACTCTTGACTGAAAAACATATACATTTTGGAATTTGTAAATGCAAATCAATTATTCTGATATTTTCATTCCAGAAATTAAAATGATTATGATTACACCATTTTCTGAATTCGTATTTTCACATTCCCAAATTTTCAAAACAGGCAATTATGCACCAAAATCGATAAATTCCGACATTTCTATCACAAAAATTTCAATCGTTATGAAATTCTCAAAACGTAAATTTTCAAATTCCAAAATGCACACATTTTTCAGTCAAGTGTCAACACCATTTTCAATTAAATTAAAATTTTTCGTATCAAGATTCTGATATGCTCGAATTCCACATTATTACGCATTTTCTCACTAACCCAACATTTACGGTAAGGCCTATTTTTCTACCCAACCACATAAGAAAATGACCCTTACCGCAAAATAGGACTTACGCCCTTTTGATTATTTGCCTTTTAATCCCGATCTCCCATATTTTCGAAACGATCTACAAATGTAGCGCTGCACTAGGAAAAAAAAGCTTCATCAAAAAAAAAAGGGGGGGAGGGGTGGCAACCCCTTGACATGACCCACCTGTTACGCTTTCGTGACGCAGGTGAATCGCGAAAGAGATAAAACGAGAGAGAACGAGAAAAAGGAAAAGGGTAAATGGAGGTGTGAGAGTTTAAAGGGGGGGAGGGTATGAGGAAGGGGCAAAAGGGTCATAAACAGGCAATGGGGTCGACCCGGCTTGCCTGGGTCATGGCCAGGAAATCAGGCCGACCTCGGCCCCGTCGCTCTCTCGCTCTTGACCAAATTTTACGCCATTCATGCACCCCCCCCCCCTCCCGCCTCATAAAAAAATGATAATCATCAATTTATATTTCCCAGAAATTTAAATTACTGATTAATCGAAATATATAACATAATTTATGTATGAGTAATTATTAGTGTTGTATTTACGAGTCTTTTTTCATTTCAAGAACTTAAAAGCTTGAAAAAAGCTGGAAAGACAGTTAATTTTAGGAATTGGATAAATTTGAATATTGTGAATTTGAATATTATTTATAATCATTGTTGTACTTACGAGTGTTTTTTCATTACAAGAACTTGAAAGCTCGAAAGACATTTAAGTATTGAAATTTCGAAAATTTGAGTGTTGTTGATTTGGATATTATTAATTAATATTGTTGTATTTACGAATGTTTTTTTATTGCATGAACTTGAAAGATCAAAAAAGGGTGAAAGATACGAAAATTTTGAAATTTCGGAATCAAGATTTGAAAAGTTTCGATTTCGTATGTTTGGAAATGTCAACGTCGAGAAATTTTGGGAATCTATGATTTTTGGAAATTGGAATTTTCAGGATAGTCGTTCGAAAATAAAAATTTTTGAAGTTTTGTAACCTTTTAAAAATCATCTGGAAACATTACGAAGTTCGAAAAAATTGAATTTAAAAATCTAGAATTTTTATAATTATAAGTTTTAAATTACTTGGTTTTTAAATTATTTCAAATTTTTCTCCTAATGCAATAAAAATTTCGTAGAATCTATTCAAAATATAATTTTTGAAAAATAAGGGACACTGATAAATGAATTAATAATTGTTTAAAATTCTCAAGAATTCTCAACATCTCTGAAAATTCGTGAAATTGCAAGAAAATGGAAAATTAACTTTGAAAAAATATGAAAAAAAATCAATTTTTTTCAAACCCTTAACATTTTCCGGAAATCGTGTGGAAATATCAAGAAATTCGAAAAAATTAAATTGAAAATTCTATAATTCCCAAAATTCTAAGGTTTAAATTAACAAATTTTCTATCACTTTCAATTTTTCTCCCAATGCAATAAAAATTCCGTAAATTGTATTCGGAATGTAATTTTTGAAAAATTAAAGACACTCATAAATTAATTAATAATTGCTTATAATTTTCAAGGATTTTTGAGATCTCTGCAAATTCTGAAAATTCGTGAAACTGCAAGAAAATTGAAAATGAACTTCAAACAAATTTAGTAAAATATATGAAGTTCATTCAAGTCCATTTTCCATGATTTTGAAGTTTTTTGCAACCTTCTAAAACTCATCTAAAAATTTTTTGGAGACAGCGGGATTTGAACTTGCGACCTTTGCATCAGAAATACGATAGTCAACTTTCTTGTCCATCAAATCTAGGTCAATTTGGATGCTTTTTTTTCAATTTGAGTTTAAGAATTTTCAAATCCTATAAAATCGTATGTTATAACATTTTATAATTGCTAAAAAACGTTACGAACATGATTTTCTATTCCCTTGTGTAATAAAAACGTATCAAATATTACTATAAGAGACATTCCTTATCTCAGTAAAGTTTTTTGTATAAAAATATAAAACTTATAAAAATCGCGAAGTTTTTATAAAAATAAAAGTTTTACGAGAAATTTTGAAGGCTTTGAATTGTTTTTATTAAAAAACAGATAAATTGTATAAAAGTTTTGACAGGTTTAAAAATAATTTTTTTTCATAAAGTTTTTATAAAACCATTTTATAAAAATCAAAAATTCTATAAAACTTTATAAAATCGACCTCATAAAAAACGAATTTCCATAAATAATTTGCTGATTTCGTAAAAATTTTACCTGTTTGTATATTTTGATCATCATTATTTATATTCATAATTATTTAATCTATTTTATATTTTATGTATCATTACATTATTTAATTCATTTCATATTTTATTTATTATTATATTATCCAACTTGTTTTATATTTTATTTATTTTATGTTCATTTATTATTATTATTTATATTTTTTATCATAATTATTTATATTTTTATTTATACTACTCCAAAAATTTAATATATTCCCACACCAAGCTCCCTCCAAAAACCTGCAGAAATGAAAAACATTTCATAAAAATCGAAAATTTTATAGAACTTCTCTAAAATCGACCTCATAAAAAACGAATTTTCATAAATAATTCGCCGATTTCATAAAAATGTTGTCTGTTTTTATATTTCCATTATTATTCTTTACATGTATCATTCAATCGATTTTATACTTTATTTATCACTATATTATTCAATTTATTTCATATTTCATTTATTATTACATTATTCAATTTGTTTTATATTTTATTCATTTCATACATACTCATTATTATTCATATTTTTTATTGTCATTATTTATATTTTTATTTATACTATTATTTATAAATTTTATGATGTTTCCGATTTCCCATTCCATTTTTTCCAATTAAATATTTTTTGCGAAAAAAAAATTGGGAGGTCCTGGGTTCGATTCCCGGCTCGGCGAATTTTTTTTTCGCAAAAAACATTCAATTGAAAAAAATGGAATGGGAAATCGAAAACATCATAAAATTCATCATAAAACCCATTGACAATCCATTCCACCGACTATTATTTATATTCTCCAAAAATCCAATATATTCCCACATCAAGCTCCCTCCGAAAACCTGCAGAAATGCCTGAAAAACCAGTGGCTGCAGCACTAAATCAAAACCCAGTACTCAGCCGTCATTTGATGCAAAATGATGGCTGAGCTAGAAGAAGAGGAGAAAAAAGGCGCAGGATATATGCAAACAGGAAACGGCGTCCTCCGAGCCGTGAGAATGCACCGTGAACCGCAAAGCGAAGACAAGCTTCAACTTCGCGTTGCAACAAACGGGGTCTCAGTAGCTTCACGCGGAAAAGAACAACGCGAGCGATTGTGCAACAAAGGGCGTAACGCGCGGGTGTCAAGAACACAGCGCACTTGTGCCTCTCGTTAGCGCGATTATCGATGCCTCCAAGGCCAGCTCCCAGATTCCTCATCATCATCAACTTCTCACGCAACGAATCATTCATACGCGCACTAATCTCCAACCGAGTGCAACGATTTCGACCAGAATCCAATTGACGTACGACCTTGATGAGTGGACGAAGAACAATTTATTGCGTCATAGCAACATCAAATGGATTGAGTTTGGGGGATTTTGTGGTTCAAGGGGTTTTCAGAGCTTTGGATTTCCCAAATGTGGAATTTTTTGGATTCTTGGACGTTCAAGTGGAATATTGAAGGCCGCTCTGATAACGTACTGAATCGAACATTTTCGAGGGGAAGAATTATACCGGTTTTTCGAAATACTACGAGCCAAAAACTTCGAACAGGGCAAAAAACTGTGTACTTAAACCTGACCAGGAATTTGAGTTGGAACATCTGAAATATTATTGTACCTAAAACTTCCTACGACCCAAATCAAAGCATCTTTAAACTTTGAAACATCTACAATTTTATTTATCAGAAAACTTTTGAAAATTGGAGTTTAAACTTCGAGAAAATACCTTGTAATTGAAATAAACGCATCGAAAAACACAAAAACATCTATATTTTCCTCCAAATACAGCCAACTTTCGATTCAAGTCCCTTGAATACAATAAACTATCGATTCGAGTCATTTTCATACAGTTGATTCTCGATATAAGTCCTTAAAGTACAGTTAATATGAGAGATAATTTTTTCAAATATTGTAATCTACTACTGTAAGTTCTTTGAACACAGTAAACACTAGATATGAGTCTTTTTTATACAGTAAACCTTCTATTCAAGCCCTGTATACACAGTAAACCGAAATGCAAGTCACTCAAATACAGTAAACTCTCAAATAAAGTATTCCAGATGCAGTAAACTCCCGATTGAAGCCATTCCAACACAGTAAACTGAAAGGTGAAAATTCTATAAAAGTTTACAAGAGCCATTTAAATAAGGTTTATTTTCGTATTTGAATAGGTGAAAAATTGACCCTTATTGAAATGACTCTTATACACTTTAGAATTTCCACCTTTCATGTCTTCATCGAAATCGTTAGAATACTATCAACTTGGAGAGATCTCTTTCAAATACAGTAAATATCCAAGAAAAGCCCTCAAAAATACAATCACCTTCCGAATAAAGTCCCTTGAATACAGTAAACTATCGATTAAAGTCATTTTCCTACAGCTGATTCTCGATATAAGTTCTTAAAGTTCAGTTAATATGAGGAGTAATTTCTTTAAATACAGTAATCTACTGCTGTAAGTTCTCTAAACACAGTAAACACTGGATAAGAGTCCTTTTTATACAGTAAACCTTCTATTCAAGCCCTGTATACACAGTGAACCGAAATTCAAGTCACTCAAATACAGTTAACTCCCACAAAAAGTATCCCACATGAAGTAAACTTCCGATTGAAGCCATTACAACGCAGTAAACTGAAAGGTGGAAATTCTATAAAAGTTTACAAGAGCCATTTAAATAAGGTTTATTTTCCTACTTGAATAGGTGAAAAATTGACCCTTATAGAAATGGCTCTTACACACTTTAGAATTTCCACCTTTCAACAAGTCCTCAAAACTGTTAGAATACTGTCAACTTGAAGATATCATCTTCGAAAACAGTAAATATTCAAGAAAAGTCCTCAAAAATACAGTCAATCTTCGATTCAAGTCCCTTGGATACAATAAACTATCGATTCAAGTCATTCTTATACAGTTAATCCTCGATATAAGTCCCCCAAGTACCGTAAATTCGCTTTATAGGTTTTTAAATTACAGTGAATTACCTACGGTAAGTATTTTGAAGAGAGTCAACTGTCGATTCAAGTAAGGGAAAATGAAAAATAAACGCGGACCCACAAGAAGTCGCAAAGGCCGAAGAGAGAAATGGAGTTTCGGGCACGTGTTCGATTTCAGCACGGGCTGAAATTGGAGCACGGTCAGGGCAGGTGCGCTTTCACTGGGTCAGATCGTTTCCGCGCTGCAGCCGAGCTTCGCGGCCCAATTTCGTCGGGGTTCAAGTTCAAGGTCGCTCTCGCCCAAGGAGATACCGGATGCGACACACAACGTGCAATTATTGACCATTTAGATTTTATCGATTGACGATTTCACTGTTTCACTGACTTTTTCACGCAAACAAGGAATTTTGAGGTAAAATCGAATCGAAAATTAGATATTCTCGATATTTTTAAGCTTTTTCGAAATCTCCAATATTGTGAACATCTTCAAAATGTTGGTAATTATTGAAATTCTTGAAATTCGCCAAGTGCTGGAATTTTATTCAAATTTTAAAATGAGGCAATTTTCTTCAATTTTCAAAAAATACGAAATAATTAAAATTTTGAAAAGTTGCAGTTTTCAGAATTTGCAAGATCCTCGAAAAATTTTCAGTATTTTCAAAATCTCCAATAAATCATTAAGATTTTGGTAATAATTATCTAAATTTTCGAAATTTCAAAATCTTAAAAATCAGAATATAACTGACATTTTGGAAAAATTCCAAATTTTCGAATTTGTTGAAATTTTCAAGTTTTTTGAAATTGTTGGAATTCTCAAAATTCACGAAATCTTTACGGAATGACCGAAATTTTGGAAATTCTCAGCATTTTTGGAAATTTTTAATATCTTCAATGAAAATCTTTGAAATTTTCGTGAATGTCGAATTTTTTGGAATTTTTAAAAATTTTCACTACTTTTCAGTGACACAACTGGTGTTCATAACTGCATTTATGAGTCTGAACAGACGTACGTGAGTTGTCATGTAACGACATTCTTTTTTCGAGCTCTTGATGTTGTTTCTCTGAAGAGAATGGGGAAGCCTTGGTGCGTGGCGAAGGTCTTGCTGTGCTCAACAGAGCTTCACGCGGCTCGGTAATCATGTCCGGTCGTCAAGTTACTGACGATTTGCAAAAAATGTCTATTTCAATTTAACGATCCATAGTTCAAGAATTTAAAAATTCCAACATATTCAAAATTTGAGCAAGAATTTCGATATTTTCCGGTTGGAAAACTTCAAAATTAAAATCTGAAAATTTCGCATCTTTCGAAAACTTGAATTCACACATTACTTTTAGAATTTTTGAAATTTACGAAATCTTTAAAAATGAATGAAATCTGAGAAATTCTCATAATTTATAAAATCTCCAATATTGTGAATTTTATGAAAATTTCCGTAATTATTATTGAATAATTTTAATGAAATAAAAATAAAAAAATAACCGTAAAATTTTCTCAAAATTCAAAAATGATAAAATTTTCTTGAATATTCGAATTGTTTAAAAGTCTTAAGATTTTCGAAATTTGTAAATTTTTTAGTTCCTCGAAATTCTTGGAATTCTCGAATTTAACGAAATCTTAACATATTACCTAAATTTGAAAGATTCTCAGGATTTCCAACAATTTCCAAAATCTCTGATATTGTGGAAATCCTCAAAATTTTCGTAATTTTATGATCGAATTTTCACAATTTACTATGACAAAAGTACCTCAAAATTAAAATGATAAAATTTTCGATATTTTAAAAATCACAAAATACTCAAAAATTTTCAAGTTCTTCAGATTTTCAAAATTTCCAAGTTACTTGGAATTCTCTGATTTCCCAAAATTGACAAAATCTTCACAAATTACCAAATTTGAAAATTTTTCAGAATATTCGAAAATTTCCCAAATCTACAATATTGTCAAAATCCTTCAAATTTTCGTAATTACTACATTTTTAAAAATTTCAAAATGATGAAATTTTCTCAAATTCAAAAAATTTTCAAAAATCAAAAAATGAAAGAACTTCAAATATCAAAAACACTTCAAATTTCAACCAGAATTTCAACATTTTTCGGTCGAAAAACTTTAAGCTTCAAAATCGAAAGTTTCGTATCTTTCGAAAACTCAAAATTCGCTCATTATTATTCCCAATTGACAACATCCCACAAAAATAATAATAATTCACTGAGTCTAGTTTCACACAGCTTTCGTGTTTTCCGGTAATCTCGTGGGAGAGGTTTTCCGTTGTAAAATAATCTCAAGGTTGATAACACGTCGCGCACGCACGAGCACGCCTAGCTCGCATTCAAAGCCCCGTCCTCCGCGTGTCTATTAGCTTTTTTTCCAACGATTATTCGTTACGAAACTCCTAGCCTCGCCTACGCGACGCAAAGCAACGTTTTTCACGCTCGTACACCTTCTATCATTACATTTTTTCGTACGCCAGAATTTTAGGGGCCAGAGCTTGGAACATTCGGCGACTTTTATTCACCCAGTCATTCGGCATCTGCGCTTTCTACGTGAAAGGGAAATTTTCTTCGCTTCAGAAGTTGGAGAAATTTTGTTTTTCGTCACTTTTTTTCGCCAACTTCAAACTGTTTTTATCCCACCCAAATTTGATAATTTTGGAAATCATCAAATTTCACGAATACATGATTTCTTCACTCAGATTCTAATTCCCACTTTCCAAAGTAGAAAATACACACATTTCAGTCATTTTAACCGTACTCATATATATTCAGTTCTTTGCCTTGAAACGCAAAATATAATAAAAAATTAATAATCTTCCAAATAATGCAAAAAAAAATGGATGTAACGAACCTATCGAAGTATCACACGAAAAGGGCAGAAAAATCCGTGGGAACTCACCTGGAACACACAAAACAAAAGACCAATTAGCCATCGTTTCGCACTTTTCCCCGAGTATCATAAAATGCGATATTTATTGGAAATTCGTGCTTTTAGCGATGTTATATCGAGGGGGGAGAAACGTCAGATAAATTATTATTCGGGGTGAACACGAGCTTCCTGCATGGGGAAAGTAACCCCCGAATTTTTCGAAACTCTCCGAACTCTCGAATTCTCTCATGCAAGTCCTCGTAACTGCGAAATTCCGGATAGTTTTTTTTATAACGAATTTCTGAAAATGGTTGAATAACTGATATTACACGTTTTGGAATTGACATGAAAATGAAAAATGAAAATTGAAGAAATCGAAAATTCTCAGCGTTAAAATACCGAAATTTGACAAACTTTAATTTTTAATTCCGAAATTCGAATATTGCGTCGATATAGGGTGAAATTCCAGAATTAGAGAAATTCTTCAATGTAAATTTATATGGGCCACTCTCGAAATTTGAAAATTTTCCTAAATTTGGAATATTGGATTCGAAAATTTAAAACAATTTCGAACAATTTTTACTACGAATTGTATTTATTATTATTTCATAATTAATAAATTTGAGTAATTCGAAGATCCGAAGAGCAAAAATGACGAAAGTTTTGAATTTTTTATTCAACTTTTTATTAAATTTGAATTTTTCGATTTTCGAGATCATTTTTCAGTTGAAATCACTTGACGTAGAAGAAATTAGAAAATTAAAAAATTTTCCTTAATTCGGCTGAGTTCGGAGTATTGGATTCAAAATTTTTGAAAATTTAAATGTTCGAACAATTTTAAGTATGAATTGTACTTATCATTATTTCCTAATTAATAAATTTGAATAATTTGAAGATACGAAGAGTCAAACTGACTAAAGTTTCGAATGTCTGATTCAACTTTTCATTAAATTTGAATTCTTCGATTTTCGAGATTATTTTTCTGTTAAAATCACTTGACGTAGAAGAATTTAGAAGATCAAAAAATTTTAGAACAATAAATAAAATTTCCGATAATTCGTCAAATTGGAAATGTCCCGATTCAGAAGTCCCAAAATTTGAAGATCCAAAATTCAAGAAAATCAAAAATTTTAAACGTAAAAATCCCAAAATTTGACAAAGTTCAATTTTTAATTTCGAAATTCAAATATTGCGTCGATAGAACATAAAATTTTAGAATTAGAGAAACTCTCCAATGTGAATTTGTATGCGTCATTCCCAAAATTCAAAAATTGTCCTAAATTCTGAATATTGGATTCAAAATTTTGAAAATTTGAATGTTCGAACAATTTTAAGTACGAATTGTATTCATCATTATTTCATAATTAATAAATTTGAATAATTTAAAGATACGAAGAGCAAGATTGACGAAAGTTTTGAATTTTTGATCCAACTTTTTAAATTTTAAAAAGTTTTTTTAACTTTTAAAAAATTGCATACCAATTATTATTGTAAATAGGCTAAAACTCCGAAATCGTGATCATTTTGCCGTAAAATACGAAAAACCGCGAACGTGCGCGTTGGGGCTACTTTATAGGGGCGTTAGGCTCTCATAAAATCGTCAAAAAAATCTCATAAAAACGTCAAACTCCCCAACCCTAACCTCAAAATTACAAAACTGTGTATTGCTGCAATGTTTTTGTTGTTTGAAAAAGTGTAGAATACAGTCATAATCAATCCCGATGAAAATCAAAGCAACGAAAGGGATAATTAGTTTTCAACTCCCGAAAGTACGTAGCAAAGCTCTAAGGGCGATTGTTGCGTCAATCAATCAGGTAACCCATTATTTCC